>CABPRJ010001446.1:892493-1057179 GCA_902439185.1 Cinara cedri | reverse complement strand
CAATGCCTGAAAATACACATATAATAACATAATATAGGTAGATAAACAATAGTAACATAGGTATTAATTTGTTTATCATACCTGATTTATGCTTTCGTATTGTAAACGTGTTCCGATGTCACGTTTCAATTCTTCCACAAAATTTGAAATTAAAATAAACGATCTCGATTTTGAACTTTTGTTTTCCAGAATACGTAAAATTTGTTCTATAGCGGGTTCCCAATAATCTTGATCATTTCTAAAAAAAAAAAAAAAAAACACAAGAATATATTTGATTTAGTTTTTTATGAAATAAAATAAATTAATAATTTTTAAAAAATCATTTACAAGACGAGGCCGCTTTTAATAAGTCCGATAAAAAGTTGGCCCGCAATAGTCATGTCTTTTGTTTCGTTCAAACTATACAATTCGGCCGATAAATGATTTAATGTATGAGTATACATTGACTAGAAAATAATTATCAATTTTTATTATTCGTATTACAAAATTATGGTTTCACTATCTCTGAGACACAACGAATAACGACAATATTACCTGTCCCATCTGCAGTTTGAAAATCATGAACATCAAATAATCCAGGACTTTTCCGACGTCTACAATTTTCTGTACAGACAAGCCGTACAAACGCTCGTAGCACGATATCGCGTCGATCGATATCGTACTAATTTCGTGGTTAGCAGTAGTATTTCCAACACGGTGGTTGGCGGCAGAAGCCCGCTTTGGCACTTCTGCACCTTTGGTGGTGCATGCGAGNGATGACGACACCTGGGGCGAGCACCGTCCCCCAGCCGCCGGCTCTGAGGTTTCCGAGGCCTCTGACACAGTAACGTTTATTTCTGTTTTGTTGTACTTCATGTTGTGATTTTTTTAGGCAAATTCTAGCCTGCATTTTATACCTACTGCCAGGTGCACTTGTTCGCGACCGCTTATTCCGTCCAATCCCAATCCTTAGGTCACGGGCGTATATCGCGGCTACCCTACATATCTGCAGGGCATTCCCCTATCCACAGTCGCGGGGACGCGCCCGATGGCATGTGCAATGCGCACGGGTTGAAACCGGGTCCTCCGAGTCGGCGTCGCTTTGCTTTGGACATTGGATGGCAGTCAAGACGGGCGCAGTCTTGTTGAAAATCTGCGCAGTAACTACCTGAAACATTAAACACGAACAAATCATTAAACCTACGCCACTGGTCGTATAATAATAATGCTTTTGCGTTGAAACATTCAAGAATACTTCACACATAACATTACAGATTACGTTTAAAATAATTGTTCGAATAAAATATTAAAGTTCGATGAATAGAGAAAAAAAAAAATTATTATCGTTGATAGTCATGCCGGTCTGTTAGCGAATGAGACTATTTTGAATACGATTTCCATCGGTCGAGTATCGCGTTTACATTTTCCTTCCCATGGTAACCGTTGCATAACGGCTGATATTGTTATTATTACANTATTATTTCGGCCTACTGCAGGTTATTAAAAAATCGAGAATTATTTATTTACTTTTTTTTTTTATAGCTCGGAAATTATTTTTCATTTCGTGTCATATCTACACTCGATCCCAACGAGACGAAAAGTTTTGATTTTTGATTTCCCGTGTGATGGTTATAATTATCTCGTATATACTCGTATTTTATACGGCAATGTTGTAAAATATTCAAACACTTATTCTAAATGTATACATATTTTTAGATTTAGAACGAAGCGACTTGAAGTTTGGACAGAAAAATTATATTTGCCTTTTCTGGACGTGGTAAAATGTTCAAAACATTATTTGTAGCACATCGAACTGTCATATTGATGTAAAATAGGTACAATCTTAAACAAATATTATTAAAGAAAAAATTTAATGCATAAGTAATTATTTTGCCATATGACAAATTCCATATTGTTGAAAAAGCATCACTATTTACTATTAACCACACTTCGCTCAGAATCGTTTTTCGTTTGCAACAGTTAATCACTGCACACAGATATACATTAAATTACTCTCTATAACGGTTCGAACGGAGTTTTATTAGTATTCGTGGTTTTGCAAATCACCCCGTAGTCGAAGAAGAAAAAAAATACTCAATCGATGTATCCGACATTAATTGTTATTAGCTTTTTATATATGTCATTGAAACTTTTGATAATTTTTTTTTTTTTTATCAGATTAATATCGGGTGAGAATTCGCATCTTTTAAGATACGATGTGAATAATTTGGTCGTGCATCCTTAGGCACTAAACGGAAAAAGAAAGCAAAGAATGACCTAGGTGTGAACTGTTGAAAATGTCGATATATTCGATTAAAGATTCGTTCAAAAAAATGTTTTACAAAACAAAAATAACAAGCCTCTTAGTAAAACTATTAGCTTCTTAAAATAGCTGACAATAACTGAGGTATAGAATATGAGCCTACACAGTTACACTATTGTTGTTGTAGGTGTGAAGTTTATTGAAAAGTAGGACATCATGGTAGCCGTTAGGTCACCAATTGAGTACTTGAATACCTTTGGTGAACCGAATTACATACTGAAAAATGATTTGGAGCCGAGTCGGATTCGGTGAAAACTTTGGGTTAAAAATGATTTTGTGTTAGAAAATTAAAGTAAGAGGAAAATCTAAAACACGACCTCCTCGACAAAGCGAGTTTACTGGTCGAAAAATCATTTACAGACCGGAAGCAAAAGCGTAGGAAGCACTCCGAGTAATTTTATCGTCTCTGCTGTAGGTCTATGTCATATGTCTTGGACTAATAACTGATTAAATATTGTAATAGAATAACCATAACTGGTAATAATCACATTTGTAAAAACTTCAAAAAATTGTAGAAAATAAAAGACCATACTTTAATAAAAGTTTCAACCACCAAAAATTTTCTAAAAATCTATTTCGAATTTTTTTAAAAAAATCATAGTATACAATTTTAAATTTAAGTCCCCTCCCTCTAAAAAAAAAAAAATGTTCACATATAAACTGTAGTGTAGAGGTATACTAATTATTTAAAAAAAAATATGTATTAAAAATTTTAAATAGGACAAAAGTTATTTCAAGTGGCAGATCATTTTGGAACACTCTGTATACATGTAATATATGTATAACTCACGCAATTGGTATGCCATTGTTGAAAGGGGAAGGTTGAAAGAGTTGAGAAGGTCACGGATAAATAAAGTTATTTAATTTATTTACGAATATACGCGTGTACTTATTTACGTAACGATAAATCATTGCTATCAAAAAACGATTTTGAACGAAGTTCGGACAGATATGTTTTTATAAACCTAAATTGAAAATAGAATTACCTTCAGTGGTGGCTCGTGGGCTTTGAAAATAGGAGGGCGTTTAAAAAAAATTCATTTTTGAAAAACATAAAATAAATGTATTTACCAATTTATATCTATGAACTCCAAATTCTGTTTTCATAATAATTAAAAACTATATTATTTACATTGGATAATAATTGGATTATGAAAACGTATTACGTGGTAAATATAAATATTTGTTAATATTTAAATTAATATCTAGTTTATTAATAAGTAATTTGTTATAATTTGAGTAGGGAGTGGGGCCCGGTCACCCCTACACAAGCTACCACTGATTAATTTACATTTGTATAGCTGCTGCATTCACATCAATTAAAATTGTCTGTTCTTCAAGATTTGTTTCTTCATGAAAAATATTACTGTCATCCAAATATTTATGAAAATTACGAGCACAAGCATGTTCATGCTTATAAACATTTGCTTTGATGATATTATCAATACAAGGACAATGGTAAGTATGAATGCAAATATTGCATTTTACACATTTTAAACATGATGAACCTAATGTACCTAAACACATTTCATTAACTTTTATGATATTATATTGTTGAAAAGGATTTGGTAATGAGAGTATGTGTACCCTTTCTTATTTTCCATCCAAAATTTTTATTTGTTCTATAGTTTGATTGTTTCACTGAAGTTATGACTTAAGTGGATTTTTAAAATTTTTTTAGTTCGATTAACGATCTCATACTCGATAAGTTCGCGTTAAAATAGCATAAGTTCATGTACATGTATACAATGGATATGTCTGCATATACAGACGTGACTTTATAGTTACACTCACAAGCACAGGGAAACAGTAAGCGTATATTATATAACATGTACGCGAAATTAAATTTTTAAAACCACCCTGACGTTTTTTTTCTGATTGTTTTATTTCTATATTAGTTTTTAAACTCTAAAACGAATCCATTAGTTATATAAATTGTTTATGGCGTGTTGACTGACGCGTGCCAGTTTGAATGAAGAACAAAAAATAAAAAAGTAAACGATAAATGACGTGAAATTTGGGGAAGGATAAGATTTTCGTGTGTATTTTTAAAATATGTGCTATGCATAATGTGTATACCTAGTGCCCGCAGAATATAATTTATTTGTAATTATTGGGTATTTATATGGTTATGACTATTAAATTATATTTTATGTGTTAACAATGTTGGTAATATTAAATGCACGTGATTTAATTTGACTGCTCTATATTCTTCAAAATTTGCAGTATACGATAAAATGACCTACAGAAATTATATATTGGGTCCAGGACTGAAGTAAATTGTTGGTATTTTTTTTATAATTATGTGAATTATCTGAATTTTGTAAATGTTCGTATTTATAAAATAATAATTGTACTCACATTTAACCATATAAAAACTAAAAACTCGAAAATGTTATGAATACTTTTGAATATAGTTGAAAATCATCAGAAATCTTTTACAAATTTTACTATGTTTAGAAAATGTTTATAAAAGTAGATATTTTCAACCAAATTTTAACAAAAAAACAAAATCAAAAATAATGAAATCGCTTATGTCGTAAACTTTCCGTTATTCCTACCTTTTTTCTAAATTCTTAAGCAAACTATAAAGAAAATCAAATAATAACCTCATAAATGTACTAACTAAATCCATAATAAAACCAAAAATGACGCCTCTAGTCAATTTTTGTCCGGAGCAAGATTTATGGTAATCGAGTTGTTCACAGACACAAAAAAAAAAAAAAATCATAATATAACCATACATTCCTCACTATATTCAGAATTTATTAGAAACGACTATTATAATATTATAACTAGTCTGTGAAAATATTGACAGCACCATTATTATTTGATATTCGATTCGTAGTCTAGAGTTAAAAGTGTGGTCAGATGTACTAAACATCTTATTTTAATTGGTTTCGGTCAACATTCCAAAAAGAGTACAGATTCTGTTCGCCGATTCTGTAAATCACGTATATAGGTAATAGAAAATCGATATTTATAGTGAGTTTTTCGTACAATATTAAACGAAATAAAAATTACATTTTCCAAATATTAATATTGCAGCCTGTAGGTACACGAAAACGAGCGTCCGGGTAGCTCGTTGGTAATACGTGCGGAAAAACTGTGGTTGTGTAAGGCTATATATACTAGTCCACGGGGATTTACCAATAAATATCCCGATGGGTCATCACAGACCTGAATATGAGTATTTGAAATCAAATTTCTTGAATGAGAGCAAAAAAATAAAACTCGTATACCAATATATATTTTAAAATCTTGATTATGAATTGGTTTTATTATGAGCACTTTTACTTTTTCTACTTACATTTTTTATTTGGTGCATTGTGAAGTTAATTTTTTGATATTTTTTTGTAATTTTCTTAATAATTAGAAAAAACTTTAGGTATTGTTTTTATAAATTGTATTGATTTCTGGGTTATCTTAACAACAATTTAAAAAATATTACTAATAATACCATCATGCATATTTAATCTATGCTAATGATTATCGTTAGCAATAGTTCATCATTGCGTACACATATAGAGTGATATTTTTTTATCCAGAACTATCAATTTTTTTCGGGGTATTTCAAGTGAATTTGTTTTTTGTTTTTTCAGTCATTATGGAATCCTTTAAGCTTTATTTTAAAACTATTTTTAATTTTGTATCTCCACTCCATATACCTTAAATAAGTATATACTTTATTTTTTCATATAGGAACTCTTATTCCTTTTAAACAAAGACTTGAATAAGGAATATTATTATTCTAGACATTTTGATGTACATAACACTAATATAAGATTTACCGTTTATAGTTTAGACGGAGGAATAGGAAATGGTAATAAATTGTGTATTTATTTTCAAAAGATAAAAAAAAAAAACCAGGAAACAAATTTACTTCAAATCCTTCAAGCTAATTGCTGGTTCATGATGAAAAAATTGCCCAGAATAAATTTAATTAAGCAATAAATAATATAATATATACTTACTAGTATACGGGGTGACCAATCTATCAAAAGACACTCATTATTTCGGAAAGTATTAACTTTTTCCGGAATTTATTGTTTAGAACATTTAAGAAATAAGCTGCTCTACAATTTTATATTTATGTTATTATTTATCACTCTTATTTTTTGGGGTAAAACTACTAACTGCTTTAGTTTGAAAAACTAAAGCTAAAACTTTGGTTTTACCCCCAAAAACAAATGTGACAAAAAAAATAACATGAATATAAAATTATAGAAAAAATTGTTTTCTAATTATTCTAGAAAAAAAATTTCGGAAAAAGTTAATACTTTCCGATATAATGAGTGTTTAAGATAGATTGCTTACCCTGGGTATATACTTTTTTTGTACTCGTATAGATTATCGCTTCAGGGGTAACGTTTTCGTGAAATAAATAAATATTATATATTGTCTTCTTTTCCAAATTTCCTTATAAAACAGTGACTAAAAACAGCCTTTATTTTATTATAACTATTATTTTTGTTTCATTATTATATTATATTATATACCAGTGGTGATATATTTTAATCGATGACGGTAGGTTGGTATTTTCGTTGTGTACTTGTACAGACATTATTTACATTATTATGAAAACAATTTATGTTTTATGTTCCAGGCTATAATACATTATTACAAGTTGCTATTCCCAGACCATTATTTTAATTTATATACAGTCGGCTTGTATAGTTGCAAACTGCTGAGTGCTGTGTAATAATTACGATAACCCCCATTTTAACAGTGCCTTTACTATAAATTTAACTTCCTAAACTGTTCAAACATTTTCCAATGGATATTAAATATTATTACATAAAACATCGATATATGTAACATTTCGATTAATTTCCATAGGTACGAATAAAAAAAAATGACGGGCGCGAAAATAGTAAAAAAATTCCGAAGAGTTAAAAAAAAAACAACAACATCGTTTTCTATATAATTGTCTTTATCTATAATACTAATTTTAATAACCTAACATTATATCAAATTAGTTTCAATTTATAATGTTACTTTATATTACCTACCTATTATTTACTATGATGTGTGCCGATTTGATTATGATGTGATGTTTAGTACATCTGACCATACATGATCTCTAGACTATGAGCCAACCCATCAAATAATAAAGTATAATAAACTATCGATATTTGCATACACAAGTCATAATATAATAGTCGTATTTTAGATTTTGAATAAAGCGAGGAATGTATTGGTTTATTACCTATGATGTTTTTTTGTGTGTCTGTGAATACATTTTTTACCAGAAGTCTTGCTCATATCGAAAAATGGCACAAGACATTTTCTGCTGTATTTTGGGTCTAGTTGATGAATTTATGAGGTTATTTTTTTATTATCTGTGTAGTTTTCATATGAACTGGGGAAAAACTGGAAAAAAACCGTATAGGAAAAATGGACACATTTTTAAGGCGTGTAGAGGGAATAACAGTTTCATTACTTTAATTTTTTTTCGATTATTATTTCATACCAGGAATCTTGTTCAACATTTTAAGAATAATATATTTTCTGAAAAGAAATTTTTTTCTAGTTGGTGAGCAAGAAAGTAATTTTGTTTATTTACCAAGCGATTTTCATAACTATTGGGAATAACCGGGAAAGAAATGGGAAATAACTAATTTTGTTTCTTTGTTGTAATTAGGTTGAAAATATTTATAAAGATTTAAAATGTTCACAGAATACCTAATTATATTGCACAAATAGTAGTTTAGTGATAAGAACTATCTCACCGGTTTATTAGACATCATGTTACCGTAAAACCAAATTCCGTTTATAATAATATATATTGACGAGCACTGTTTTATTTTTCATTTAATATTTAAAATCTGACAAATCTGTCCTTTAGTACCCAATTTCTAATTTGATGCGTGGCACCGCATCTGCCATACCCCGTTAAAAGTCTGTTATGGACTATAAATTCCGTGGAAGATCCATTTCTTATACACTCTTTATGAGATCAGGAATAAGTATGTTGTTTGGAAGTTTGTTGTTACCTGGTTTTTCTGTCGTTCCTTTTTGATATCAATAAGTTTTATATTGTTTATTTCTTGGCCGTACTTAATTGAGGTGTCTTTGATTTTAGCCTAAGGTTTGGTTAATTATTTTTTTAAGCAGTCCTTCGAAGGGCGCCCATTTGTCGAAACCTAAGGAGGTGACAATCATAAAATAAATAAACTTAAAAGCTATGATTCAACAAAATTGCGGACATTAAATAACGAAACATACATTTTATACGTGAACATAAATAATATTTTAAAACAGAAACTATAAATTGCGATTTTGCAAACTAAATTTTTCAACTATTTTTTCACCAAACTGGTCGTGATGAACTCTTTTCTGTGAACGCTGAGCAAACACAGTCCATCCAACCTATATCCCCCCATAGTACTTATTTTCATTATCACTAGAAAAAATAATTTATTATAATAAAAGCAAATTTATCTTTGTATAATTTAACTATAAGTGTTAAGATGTGTTTCGATATTGAAAGACTGACTAAATAAACGGCAACATAGGAATGAACAAATTCGAGTAGCGGAGGATAGCAAATATAAATACGAATTAATTAATGTGACGTCCTTTCACAATAGTACTAAGAACACGCCCCTTCAAAATATTCGTGATAGAATAATTAATAGTATTGTCCAAATGCTGTCTTTTAAATTCGACGAAGCAGATGATTCTTCTCTGAACACGTTTTACTGTTCAGTTCATTTCTGTTAGGTTCCAAATTATATAACGCAACACTGTAAAAGTGATCAGGCTAGTTTGCTATAAATGGGATTGAGACACAACTCATGCCGGAATTTCTAGAGGGCCTTTTTTTCTGTCTAATCTTAGAGCACCTAACAAAAACATCTTGAAAGTTTTATGTTACTGATACTTTTGAAAGACGGATGGTATGAATTGGAATAATATAACATTAAAATCACGGTCTGAAATGTTTTTTACTATAAATATGCAGTATCGCATATACGTGCATAAAATTATTTGTGACTGTGGGTTAGGTACGGACAGTCTTGTTATGTAGGTACGAATATAAAAATATAAGAACAAGAAAAAAAAATTCACATATTTCGCACGATGGGTGATTTACTGTTATAGGTGAGAAGTTGGTAAGGTAGAGAGGAAATGTAATATATATCTGTACGCAATGATTAACCGTTACTAATGAAAAACGATTCTGAGCGGAGTTCGGTTCTCTATGTTTTGAAAGATCGTAATATTTACGATTGGGAAATAATAAATTTCGTAAATTTTTCTGTTTTCCCCAATTATTATGAAAATCAAAAAATTACTTCCTTAACGTACCACTTAAGTCAAATTTCTTCTTAGAAAAAGTGTTACACTTGAAAATCGGAGCAAAATTTGAGGTGAAAAAGTTGTTTACAGCAAAATATAAATAATAAATATCACCGTAAAACCAATACATTCCTCGCTCTACTCAGAATTTAAAATACTTTTTAAAACATTAAATACTTTTTTTTGTTATTTTTTTATTCCAAAATATAAAACATTTTTGTCCATGTTTTCGATAACAATATGTTTATATTTTACGATTGTAAATTATAATTGTTTCTAAAATAATATTTACAATGGTTCTAGGTTTGAACCATTAAAAATCTGTAAGTCTGTTAGAGATTCTAACAAACTAAGAATTTTTAGTAAGATTTATTCAAAATGTATTGTTATAACACTTATAACTCAACGACTCGATGTTATTTACCTGGCTAAAGTCAACCTGTGGGGAATCATGAAAACAGACCTCCCACTGATGTTAGTTATAACACGGAAAAGAAAATAGTCAATTTAATACCTAAGTTCATGCATGTATATAATAACAGACTATGCTAATCTATTAGGTATACATTAGAAAAATGGTAACACGTAATATCTGAAATTCTTGAACCTATTTACATTAAATGTCCGTAAATAGGGGATAGCGTTTATTAGTAATTTGTTGAATGTAGACATAATATTTCAAGGCATTTCAAATTTATTGAACAAAATACATGTATATATATATATATTATTTGTAGGCAATGTATTTCGAATAATTTTCACAAATATCCGTATTTGTATGCAAACACGTATTTTAAAAGAGAATATTCGAATACGATTCACACGAGTACTCAAAAACGTATTCTGATTACATTTAACAGGAAAACGTATTTTTAAACAAGATTGGAGATACGGATTTGTTATAAATTTTGATTTTTCGCCGGGAAATAATTTTGAAGAGTTGCGTAATATTAATGTCCGTTGTTGTAATAATAGTAATAACTGTCGCAACTCGCCCGTAATAATAGTACAATACGGTAGATCACCTAGTTAACCGACCCTCTTAATAAACGGCAGATCGTCTGCTACGCGAACGCCTAATTATTGTCCAAACGACAAAAGCTATGGAAATATTGTGGCGAGCGCGCGTGCGGTTGATCCGCCGGTTGGTGCGCGCGGAGGTCAGGGCAGCGCGGCGCACAACGGTCGGCCGCCGGAGAGAGGTGACGGGAACGTTACGGAACCGCGGCGCGGGAAATGGAGGGAAACGCGCGGTCCGGCCGGACGAGGATCGTTCGGGCCCGCCGACGGGCAGACGAGCGGGGTCGGCGGGTTACGGCTTCCGGGCGAGTGAAAATCCTGGAAGCGGGCAGGAATATCGGGACGGGTAGAGGGTGTAAAGTGGGCGGTCCCGGGAGTCGATCGGACCGAGTATACAATAAAACATTATGGACATTATCGTGCAGTAGGTAGGCAGGCGGGTAGGTAGGTAGGTAGGTAGGTAGGTAGGTAGGTAGGTAGGTAGGTAGGTATGCAGGTAGGTACACGCACAACGTAGCGCGGTTACGCGGCGGACGAAATATCCTCCGAACGACAGAGTGGAAATAAAACCCTGCGAGTATAGAATTTCCCATAAACGTGTATACCCACCGTACACATATAAGTATACATACAGGGTGTATTTAATAATATATCGCGATGTGTATGGTATACGGCACCCACGCGCTACAATGCGGTAATAATAATAATAATAATAATAATATTATTATCGTCAGGCGCGGTATTTCGGTAATTCGATGGAATTTAATTTTTCCCCGTCGTCGCGCGGCAGGCAGTTTTCCAGTCGTTTGTGCCCCGCGTCGTTTAGGCTCTATTATATACGTACGGGATACATTTTATTGTTGGCTCATCGTTATTATTTTGCGTTTCGGCGCGTAATGCGAATAAACCCCCGCGGGTCCGCACCGTCGACGGTAAACTATCGTCGTGCGTGCGACGAACCGCGCGATAGCGGGCAACTGTCGCACGTGCGTACAGACTGGTCCCGTCCGGTTTCGCTGTAGCGCGTGACACTTTCACCAGACGTTTCCATTGAAATCCACTCTACCTATACGACGGGCGCGTTTTAATGTACTAATATCACTCCACTGTAATGTATTGTCGCCGTTCCTGCGATGGCGACTATCGCAATAGTGGCGACCGCTGACAGAGTGGACTAGGTATATCGAGCCGTTTATCAGTGGTGCGCGGGGTCGCAATGTAAACAGCGACATCCGTAATGTTTCTAATATTGTGAAACCATCGGGGTCGACAATTCGACACCAAATTAAACCGCCGGTAACGCTAAAACCCGACTTTATAATAACCGATGACATATTTTCTGCCCGCGTTCGCGCGCAGTACCCATCCACGCTGATGCGACTATTGTGTCTTAATTTTTAGCCCGTGATTTCTGTGTACAGTTTTCTTAATAGTTGGGAAAAACGGGGAGAAAACAGGAAAGTTTCGATTTTGTCACGTGATTGTAATTCAGTTTAAAATAATCGTAAAAACTTGAAATATCCGCAGAATACTTATATTAGCATTTTATAGACGTGGTCAAATTTTCAAAATATTTTTAGACACATTTGACTTTTCGAATTTTTGACATTTTAACACGAGGGTTATTATAATTTGTACTATGCGGGAAAAACAAATAGTTTAGATTTACGTAGTCGTCTTTTCCATGTAGGCGCGTGTTTAAAGTTAAAATTGCAATGGAAATAGTAAAAATAACGTATCATTTCGCGTATTATTTTTCGATGTATGCGGATGAAATCGTTATGGCCGATCAGAGTCCTCAAGTTCTAGTTGATAATAAAAAAAAAAAAAAAAAAAAAAAAAAATAAAAAAAAAAGACAGTTCGTTCAAAATCGTATTTTGTCGGCAATGATTTATCGTTGTGTACATTACGGCAGGTACGGATAAAAATTAAATAACCTCGCGCATCCTATACGTTCCCGCTTATTATTATTTATTTTTTTTTTGCATCGTCTATGTATAATTGAATCGGTCCTTCGCAATCGCCCGTCAGTAAATTATAATATTTATATATATATACATACACGTCATCGCCGGCCAGGATCGTAAATTTCGAGTAAATTAAAATTATCCACCGCACGATCGCGAATTCGAAACCTACGGAAATATGAGACGCAGGGGAAGCAGAAATCCCGGGCAGGTATACGTATACGTTTATTATACATAACGCGTTTCCGGATGTTGTTAAAATTGGAGCAAACGTTGTGTAAACGACGTCTTCTCGCGGAATATTTTATACCGAACAGACGGGGAGGGGGGGTGGGGGTATTTTTTTTTTTTAATAGACGACGACGACGATTCCCACGGCAAAGTAAATGGTGAACTCGTTAGAGATGCTGCTATCCCGCACGCAGGTTCTGTACAAATTATCTTTAACGTTCGCCACTGCACTGCCACTAATACGCACGCAAAACTGTATAATACGTATATTTATGCAACGTTTATTAGTTTTAATGGTATTATCGTTTAACAAATATTAAGGATTTAAATTGGACCGCCGCCGTCGCAGTGATTAACAACAATAATAATAATAATAATAAAAAAAAAATCGATATAAAAATTATTGTTATATAGATAAAAAAAAAAAAAATCAATAAAAAAAAAATCGATGAGCCTAACTGTCTAGTCGGGTATTTACTTACACTCAGAATATGCAAATTTAGTTTTTATACGATGTAATAATAACTTTATACTTGACTGGACCTAGCCGGCGTAAAAAATATAATAATATGTTCGTGGGATACGAACACACGCAAGAACTTAATACAGCATATAATTTACATAATATTTGTATGCTAATAAATTTTGATTTCGATTGTTTTTTTTTTATCGTGATTTCGTTTCGTGTTTTGTTTGGATGTAAATATTAACATTATGCAGGCCGCGCAGTGTTTATAATATTAAACGCAGTGCACAGGAGCTCCTCTAGGTACTGTTTTTTATGTTTTTTTTTATTCATCAGTCTCTTTTTCACGTCCATTTCCACGGCCCCCCACCCAAGTTAAAAAATGTACTTCTTTTTTGTAAATAACGATATTTTCGAAAAGCACGTATTATCAACGCGGATACATTCAACGTTTTAAATAATATAAATGTATATTTTTTTTTTCAAATTTGATATCATAACATTTTCTGTAATATGTACTTTTGCTCTGTGTGGTAATGAAAAGGCAAGTAATTTCATCTGTTTTTTTTTCTTTATGAAAATAAGAAACAATCTAATGCAAACAAAAATAAATATAAATTAAATACTTATATAATATTATTAATGGCAGTGAACATAAAATAAATAAATATGTGAAAAAAAAATGTAGCGCCTGGCGTCTGTTTTTCCGGATTTTCTAAATTATTACGAAAACTGTTTGGAAAATCGAAAAACAACTTTGCCGATGCACCAACTAGATTTAAAATGTATCAAATAAAGACGTCTCCTGATTTCATTTTTTGATTAGACCTCCGGGAGAAAAGTTGCTCGCAGACAGAATAAACCGAATAAAAACAAATAGTGCGGAACATTACTATGTATTGATACCAATACATTTCTCGCTACGTTCAGAATCTAAAACAAAACAGATTGTAAAAACTTTAAAAGTCGTGTAGTTTTACGCGTCAGCGTCGTCTATATAGTAAACTTACGATTTTTTTTCAATTTTTTTTTCATATATTTTAGTATTTTATCGCGTTGACGTGTTTGACAATATACGCTTGAAGACCGTGGTACACAATAAGTACTTTGCGCTTGGCGCGAAACAAGACTGAGCATTTACACGATAGACGAGGTGGCACAACAACCGAAACTTTATAGAAACCCGTAGGCACCCGTACACACGTAGGTATACAAGCGAAAAAATCACACACATCAGCAGTTTCGCGACAACGAGTCAACGGGATTTTCTTTTTTCAACGACGCCGTCCGCCAGTGTGCGGCCCTATATACTTAAAAAATGAATTTGTATATTTTTATAACCTATATATTTTATGAAGGTTTTTTTTTTCGTGGGCTAACACGCAATGTGTGCGCTTCTCGTGATTCCTGTAAGTTTGAAATTTTTATCGAAACATACGCGAGTCAACGACTTAAATTAATATTAACAAATTATCATATATACAGAATGGTCTGTTAAGCGTGCTCATCCCATTTTTTTCGGTTAAATTTTGCATGTATTCAAATTCTGATTTTTGAAATTTTTAAGTGTATCTAGTTATAGCCAGTATTTTCGAAAAAAAGTTAAAAATGTTAAAAATAATTTTTTAACGTATATGTGTATAGAACGCGTCATCTAGTGAAATATAAAATTATACCTATTTAAAATATTTCACATTACAAAACTGTCCACAGGCGAAACCGGATAATACAGCTAGAATATTGAATAAATATAATATAGTAATACAATACAATTTGTTACCATAGTTATTTTTTTGAAATTATTATTTACCATCTAGTAGCAATAGAAATAATTAAAATTGTTAAAATTATGCAACGAATTGTAGAAAATTAAAGTGAACATAACAATAATAATAATATAGTAACATAGAAACATAATAATGTTTTGTTCACACAAATGTAGTTTCAAAATAAATGTATAAAATGGCTACCTTGGATTTAGTTGTAGAAAATATGAAATATAATAATAATTACCGCGAAATAGGCTCTAGTAATTACTTATAACAAAAAAAAGTAATAATTATTTAAAATTATTATACAGAACAAATAAGTTTGTTTTATATTTGTTTTATCTCCGTGGAACACTCTGTATACAGGGTTATTCGAAACGGTATCATTCGACGAATGCTGTATATTTGGTTCTATAAAGTATTTAGTTGTTTTTTTTTTTGTTTTTTTAGTAAGGGAGAGCTTGAATAAAAAATGTACATTTTGATTTGAGTTTAAAATTTCTTATTTATGGCATTGTCCATAAAACTATTTATTTCGACCACAAAACCATATCTTGGAATAAAATAAATAATCGATATATCAGCCATTGTTGGTTATTAATAGGCAAAATCACATTCATATGATCAACAACTTCTTTATAGAAAATAAAACGAAAATTTATACAATTTTAAAACGTCAAAACTTTTCTAAAAATCAAGTAAATACAATAAATTGCTATTTATAATTTATCATTATTAAAAATTATTTAGGTAAAATTTATACTTTTTACTTTAACCAGATCAAAAAATAAAAAAAGAAGATATTTAAATTAACAAAAGTTTGAATAATTTGATGTATTTGTCAACTCGTAATGATTTACTCTGTATAGTTCGTATTAATTTTTAGTTATACGTATTGAATTAATAAAAAATACTAATGGAAAATATTAAATTGTATAGTTCTGAAAGGTAATTATTATTATTTTCTTATCTCTATGGTACATAATTTATATTTACATTAACACCGATACAAATTTAACGGATTAAAAGACTTAGGTTTATAAACGGGCAGTAGCTCTAAAACTCTACTCGCATCCAGGCTCTGATTGGTCTGATTTACTAACGTATACAATGTATGCACAACATATTTTTTAAAATAATGCGTGTTATTATTTGCGGCTTATGAGTTGTTGAATCGTAAAATAAATTTGTATTATTAAAAACATAATTATTTAATAAATAAGAACATTAATATACATTTTTTAAAAAGGTACGCATAATTAATATTTATAGGTAAACAAATTAAAAAGTTTCCTTTTTTGTTTTAAATGAATTCTGGTATTAAAAATATATTAAACTAAATGTGTTAAAGTCAAATTAGATTAAAAAATGTTAACAAACATTTCTTCGTTGCTGTTCTGAAAACTTGTTAATAATATTGTCAAAACTCTGGTTTGCTATATCATGCAAAATAATTTTCAATTGATAATAATATTCCCAGAACATCTACATTTTGATGATAGTAATTTATTTGTTATTCTTTTCAGCGATGAAAATGATTCTTTCTTTGGAGCAGTTTGTGACAGGTATTGTATGAAAGATGTGTAAAGAAACGTTCAAGTTTTGAAATGTTATGTATGATATAGATTTCATGTCGTTAATAAATTTAAGTTGACCAGCTATTTTACGAGAAGTTAATAAACCGCGAAATCGAAATCATTCGTCATACAAGTTATCGAGTTCATTTCTATACACTGGTTGTCAATGTTTGATTTGGTTGTTAATTTCATTTCTATCAGGATATTTTTTAAATAAAAAAACAGATTTTAACTTTACTTCAATATAATGTTTCATTTTTATTTATTTAATTTCGGTAGAAAATCTATCATAAATTATGTAATGAATAATTATAATGAATGTTACTGATTAATTTCGCTCTCGGATACATAAAATAATAAAACATGAAGTTAATCATTCAATGTTTATTATAATGCGTTTTTATCACGTTTCTGTTAATCAGTCAGAATGTTGTTTCTTCCAAATTATTATGATAAATAGGTATATAATTTGTAATTTTGTGATTCTGTTATCCATACTTTTTCGATTAATTAATTAATTATTTATTATGGCCATGGTATTACCCGGTTTTGCTCATCCATAATATTGAACAGAATAAAAATAAAAATTTGACCTAAAAACCACATCAGCGATTGCATTGTATCATTTGTGCACGCGTGTAACTGCAGCATTTTCATTTGTATACTTTCCCTCCGCCGAATCATATAAAATTCGAAAAAATATACGTCGCCTTATTGCGACAAGTAGCTTGTAGATTATTTAAAAGATTATTGTAATAGTGTTCTGTTTCGTATCGGGTAGCTAAGATAAAAACAATATTCATCAATTTGTTAACGAAAACTGTTCGGGGTAGGTCATCGTGGTACTTCGCACCATGTGTAGGCAGCTATGGTTTTTTGGTGGAAAGTTTAAAATACCTACCTATAATTATTAAACTGAACATATCTATTATACCGATAAATCAATACAATACAGTTTTTAACGTACGATGTGAACACAATTTAAAACATTTTTACAAAGTGTTTCAGATTAAAAAAATATATATTTCAATAAAATGAATAGTTCAAAAATACTAACTAGATAAGCAAAGTACACGCAAAACGCTTTGTTCGTTTTCAATAATTATTATTTTTATTTTTATTAGGTATAGTGGTTTAGGTGTTTTAACAAGTACTTATGACCTGATGCTGATTAAAATATGAATAAATTCCAAGCAATAATCGACATAAATTACATAATGTGATTGTTTGAGTGAAATACTTTATGTTCACGAGGTCACATATAATGTACATAATATCAAAAAGTATTTTATTTGAATATAAACAAAAATATATCGTACACAATTGTCAACAATACAATTTAAAGTTGTTGCTAAAAAAATAAGGACAATATATGTTCAGGGTGTTCTATTTAAATAAGTACACTCATTATTTGTATAGGTAAAGCCACTACTTACTTTTGATTTTTAGATGGTAACCTATATTAAAAATTTCATAAATATTTATTTTTTTAACAAAGGTGCCATTAGAAAAACTAAAGCAGCTAGTGATTATACCCCCAAAAATAATAGTGATAAAAAATAGCGTAAATGTAAAATTTTAGAGCCACTTGTTTCATGAAACAAATTCCAAAAAAAGTTAATACTTTTCGAAATAATGAGTGTAGACACTCAAACGGAACATTCTGTATTAATGACAATGGCAACAAAAAGGCCAATATTATTGCGTTTGTGAATTGTAATACTAATGTAAACAAATATGAACAAATGTTTAGGAAAAAAATAAATCAAAACTGCATATTACGTCCGGGCAGTTATAAACGAAATAAGATTTATAAATCATTTCAAACAAAAAACCGACTTTTGAGTGGAGTTCGGTTGATGGTGTTGCTTTGTTAAGAATAAATATATATCATATTATGGTAAAATAATTAAAATGCGTTATATATTTTCTTTAATAATATTTGTTTAATATTATACCTGTTTTTCCGTTTTCCTATGTTTTCGCGGCTTTTAAATTTATTGGGAAAACTTTTGAGGAAATCAAAAAACGACTTCCCTAAAGGACTTTTAGAAAAAAGTAAATTGGAGCAAAATTAAAATAAAACAAACATCATTATAAAAACAATACATTCCTCGCTCCGCTCAAAATTTAAGAGCGCACCCAAGGGGGGGATAACAGGCTTAAGCCTCCCCTAAGAGGTTGGTTCTTAGCATTTTGATAATTTGATTAGGTATCGACTTTAAATTATGATAAAAAATTATTAGCTTTCGATATTGAAATATTAGGTATAACATAATGTTATATATTTTTACCTGCCATTCTGGGAACCGGGAAAGACCTCTGCTTTCCGAATTCAACAAAGCAAAAGAAATTGCAAATTTTATAGAAATAACAATTAATATGCTTAGATTAACCAAAAATCAAACCAAACGATGCAATGTACCCGTAGAAAATGAAGAAGAATATAATAGACATGTCATTTTCATTCCATGGCTAGATTCTTTTATGAACAATATATCTGAACTATTTTTAAAATACAAATGTGTTATGTAAAGTTTTAAGTGCCTTTTACTAATTGGAAATGCACCTAATCAAACAGAAAAATCACAGTGTTTAAAACTTTTAGAATTTTTTTTTAAATGATATACCACAAAATGCGCAGTAGCTAAGTTTGACTTATAGTACTTCCAATGCCCGAAAAATTCATTACCACATAATTCAATCGGTGTATTAAATTTATGTAATGAAACTCTATTTCAAACTATATTTATATTTTTAAACATATTCTTAACAATGCCTGTTTCAACTAGTATATAATAGAAAGATAATTTTCCACTTTAAGAAGAATAAACACATACTTGAGAAATACAATGAGCCAGGATCGATTAAATGGATTAGCCATGCTCCATATTCATAGAAAAATCAATACTCAAACTTCAGAAGTACTATTAGTATTAGGAAAAAAAGGATTAAGGTGACTCAATTTTATAATTTAAATGTAAGATCTATAAAAAATAATCCTCATCACGCACTATATTATTCATAATTTAATAAATTAGGTAATAATTGCCCCTGTCGGAATTTTAAATAATTAATAAGACACGAATAACTAGAAAACCTATTTAATTGCGTCGTCTCGTGGTCCTGATTTTTAATTTCCACTAATTGTTCAATTTCCCACTAGGGAACAGCGGCAACGTGGCCTCGAAAACGAGGCCATTCCTGCAGATGATGGTCAGGAATTTCGCGGTCATTAAGATGAACGTTTTGCTCATCACAGACGGATTGCTTAACGGATACGTTACGTGTATTATTTCGAAGATATTCACGATGTTCAGCTGTCTGGATGCTCATTTATCAGGTTTTTTTTTGGTTTTTTGGGTGTTTGTTAACCTTCTACGATGCCGTTTTCGGTTAAAATTGTTTGCCGACATTGGAGTGATAATTGAGAACGGTCAAAGTTCATGTCCTCGGTTTTCCCAGATTTCGCGGTTCTGGTTTTCACTATTCCATCGAATGAAAATTACACAGTCGTCTAACTGGGTACGTGATACGCGATGTATGTCATATCACACGTGCACGGTCTCGTTTATGCTACTAATTTGAATTTTCGTCGAACCAGACGAAAATTAAAAAATTGCATTAAATATCAAAAATTCTAAATATCCAATTTTGTTTTTATTATTATATTTATACTGTTATTTTTTTAAGTAGGTACCTAACAATGACGGTTTTTGGTTCGTTGTATTTAAATAGGCCGCAGGTCAACCTAAGTAAATTAATCATCAAAAAAAATAAAGAAATATATATATATATATTATAAACTGTATACGCAAAATATAATTTTTAAGTTCACATCTATATATAATAGCTTTCTCGATTATATACGCAAAATACACGCCCAACTGCGTTTTGAAATAAGCCCCGCACAAAAGGCTTTATTAAAATTTAATATTCAGAATTATTTTAATAATTTTCTCTCCGATGATTCTTCTCTTTCTTTTTTTTTTCAGCATTATTGTACTTTCTAGTCGGGTCCACAGACGTCTCAGTCTGGCGTTAACCGTTTTACTCAACAAATAAGATTTATAATAATATATTAATAATGTAGCCCGCATTCATTTTTAGTAGTATTAGAAGCAAACGCTCTAAAACATAATATTAATAACGAACTTTTAAGCTTATAATCTATTGTGAAATGTTGAATCTCGCAATTTATAACACTCGATAGAAAATTAAATTACCTACAGCATAATAGGATTTATAAAACATCTTAGACGTTTATGCAACGTTATTCGATGGACTTTTTTTTCGTAAAAACTTTTTAATCGAATTCTCTATTTCTACACATCAAAGTTTTATATTGTTCTGATTTACTTACACGTTTATATTATTAACGCTAGAAAAACACGGATATTAAAATATAGTAGTAGAGAAAAAAAACTTATACTATAATCTCAAGCTTATCGTCTATATACTACGTCGTAAATATTGGATAAATATCTGTTAACTACGCAACACAATTATTAAGTATATGTATTCAATAAACGACGTAAAGAGACCCCTCGCCTCTGTCCTGTTATCTCTTCGGGCAAAAAATGTTTAGAGATTTAGAGGGTAGTTGCAATGCTGCTCAAAATCATGATTATCGTGAATCTTTTTAATATTTCTGTAATTTTATGTAAAATCAGATTGATTTCACGTATAGAAAAATATTATTGTCTACCAAATAACGAAGTAATCTTTATTTAATCAATATTGGTAAATAATAATAACTTCAAATTTTAACCGACAAATATTCCGTAAAACATGCTCTGATTATAAATACAATTATTTTGGAGGGGGGGGGAGGAAGAATCATTACATATTTCGTTAGGCTGTATAAAATCTCTAAATACTTACATCTCTGATTACACTATACGAGAATTAAATACACCCCCAGGCTCTGAACTGTTGGCGTTTACTACACGATATTATAATGACGACAATAATGACATTATTATATCAAGGTTGTATAACATGATAGGTATATACGCGACTAAAAGTATAGACACCGGAATTAATATTATGTAAAATAAACAGATTTAGTCGTTGTCGTCATCGTTTAACAAACGACGGTGAATTTAAAGTAGGCAGGTATAATAACTGCAGGTAACTAACTCGCGAGAATAATAATTTATAACGTTAATCGGATTGACTGGATGTGTTTAACGAAAACATTATACATGCTATTATAATATTCGGTGTACGGGGTATCTCGGCGTGTTCGTACGCTTATTAACCCGGTTCGGTTTTTTTCTATTATTATTATTAAAATCTCACTATGGTATCGTTTTTCAAGACTAAATTATCTATTTTGCAGGTACACGAAACAAAATTCTGGTTGTACGCGATAGTGTATACCTATATTGGCTATATTAAAGTGTAAGTGTGAAGCGTACACGACAACTGGTCACAAAACTTAAATGATACGTGTAGTAATTGGTGGAGAAAATTTGAATTTTGATATTATGTATCTATCTACTGCGAGGATTGATGGACATTATAACGCCAATCAAGAAAATATTTTGAATTAATAGAATAATAAAGAAAATAAAAATGGACGTCCTAGGATAATGGAGACGGGTGCAGCCACTGTTATAAATTAATGTATACCTGATAAGTAAATTTATATATGGCACGAAATTCGGACAGTTCTCTGTAATAGCTAGCATGCAATTTGGGCAGGCTCCTGTAAGAGATGACATGTTATTTAGAAATGTATTTTTTGGCATGCAATTCGGATGCAGTCGGATTTCCGATTTCTCTGTAGAGGCCAAGTCGCCCCTGTAATATATTATATCTGAGAAAAATAAAAAGTTATCGTTAATGTTGTCATTAAAATATACTGGAAATACTGTATTATGTATGCTCAACTTTAACGGTAATAATTTGGAAAATCGTATTGTTTAGAAATTACGAATTTATTGACTGGAACATAATAATTTATAGGTACTACTACAGTCGTGTAGTGGTATACAACGTATATTATAATTTATAATGGGTACTATATTTTGACGCGAGCAGTAAAATAAAGTAGTGAAAAATGACACGGAGAGGTTTTATGTATATAGCACAGTCGTTAAAAATGTAACCGGAATATCGCGTAAAAATGAGGCGGAAATAAATACGCGTTTAATGAAGAATTAAGTAAGATAAATTATAGATACCTATATACCAGTCGTTGTTTATCGATTGTGAACTCATTACAACATTGCGTAGTTGAGGTGGGAGATCGAATTTACGAGCACCTCGTTAGTATACACTGACGATTATAGAAAGTGCGGTAAAATTCCCTTTCTAGTTGTATAGTTATAAAAGGTCCTAAAGAATACTAAAAATATTGTGTTTGGTCACATACACGCAGATGGAGGGGTGTATAAAGCTAAAAAACATTCTCGACCCTTAAAAACATGATTAAATTCGTGACAAAATAGATAAGTATGATTACAGTGTATCATAATATTATGTTCGTTTCAGTATGCGTATCATCTCTTCACCCGACCTATGTCGTAATTATCCACACTATTGACAACGCAGTGGCACCGATGTATCTTACTAAGTAGCGGAACTGCATTGATAGATGAATGAATGAGTGGGTTATCCAAGATATTTTGTGCGTTAAAATTGAATATGAGTTATTCACTTGTTTAAACACCATAACTGATTGCACCCCATAATACGACTTCTAACTATATATGTAAGTTGCCGAAATAAAAATATTGTTTCAATGAATTTCTTATATCTATTGTTTATTGATTATTGGTTGAAGTTATAGACTTCCTTTTCGTGGTTTCTTTTTGACTATTCACTTTCGTGGATAGTCGTATTATCTGTATCGATTTTACTAAAAACGGCACTACTACATGATACAACGATATCAATGGGATATGGGATTTATCTTTGGGAACGCTACTCTTATAAACAGGGGCGTCATTTTATTTTTTTCCATAGAATGCAAAATCTATACTGAAAATTAAAACTAACTTGCAATCCGTTCGCGTAGCATATCAAGCACGAAATCAAGAATTTACACGCTTAACATTATTTTTCAATCATCACGTATTCGAATGTACAATACTATTCAAAAACTTACTTCATATTAATTTCAATATTAATTATTAATTTTATATTAAACTAAAATACACATATATTACCTACTCAATACGTTTATTACCAAAACAAACCATATATTATTATTTATAGTGTAATAAACATAATACATTAAAACAAAACCGTATAGGTAGTAAAAACTCAACAATACGTATGGGTATTTTAAATAAGTATAATTGAATTACTAGTAAATACCCATGTCCTAAAATTTAAACAGTAAAAAACTTAACAGTATTATAAAATTCATAAATATGTAAGCATATAATTTATTAACAAAAATCTTTTACGCATTAATTTAGCAAAACTGTCTTTATCCCGTAGTCAGTGTTATAATACCAATATTATATTATATATAACGGTGTTTATGTCTTCTGATACTGTTAAAATTATAAGCGATAACATAACATGTTTGTAAAATTACAAAGTGAGCGTTTTAGAATATAAATTATATGAAATTAACTACATCTGCACGTTTTAGGTGTGCTAACAAAAATCCATAGGATGTATTTGCATACCTGTGCATCCCACAAATAACGCAAAAGACGTCAATATGCAATATTGCACTGTAAAGTCATAATTTTCGGGGAAACTCACAAAAATCACTCCGTATATTTTTCGATTTGTGGAAATGAAGACAATAAAACAATCCCGACGCTGCTGAGTGGCTTACGCATCACAGTTTCATCATAAATGATGTACAGCAATATTTTATTACGGGTTTTGTATTTATTTATTAGCCGACATTTTAATGTGCACCGCGCATAAATCTTATCTAAAATTGCACGATAGCGTTCGTTGGTGGAGTTTACGTCGCTCGGTAAATCCCAATTAACCTTCTACTATTCCGACCTTACACCGCTGCCACTGACAAAGGTAATTATTTCGGTTTCATGAGAAAAATTCAACACAGACAACAACAATACTGAACATATTATATTATTAAAGTCACTAGTCAGTCTGTGCAATATAAATCGTCAGTAATCACCGCCAAACGTACTTAAGGCGGTTGAAAGCGGTTCGTGTTTCCATACACTTAGATCAACAAGCTGAAGTGAAATAAACATAGTTTGAGTAGTCCAATTTCTGCTTTGAAAAATGTTTCACAAAGTAAGTAAATTGATCGAAGAAAAAAATTAAATTTACTTAGAATTTGTTCGTCATATCACAGCTTTATAGTGCTTAAAGATCTTATAAATGCTCGAGTTATTTTTGTGTAGTCATTTTTTATATGTTGGACGAAGTGATTTTGTTATGATAGTAATTATATTAATGAAACAGCTGGATGTGAACAATACGTAAAACTCGCCAAGTGAAATTTACAATAATAATTGCATGTGTACATACATGATACATCCTACACACACCAACACATAATAACGTATATATTTTACTTATTATATATATATATAGATATATACGATCGCGTTTTACGAATTCTATATACCACTGCAGCCGGTAGAATTTATAAATCATTGTGCATACGTTACACAAATATTGAAAAAAAAAAAAAAACAATATCAAACAATGTATATTGAAAACTTCCGTTTGTTCGATATCGGCGATTGTTGGAAAAAAAGAAAAAAAAAACAAATTTGTAATGGATTTCAGCGGGGCCGATGAGAATATATGACGATTTAATTTTCAGACGTTTTTATGTATTGTAATTTACTCATGGCAAATATCATAAACGAACGAGATCGGAAAAAAAAGAGTAATAATAATATAGATGATCGGTTTCACTCAGCGTTGCACACTCGAATTATGTTCGGGTGGGACACAAAAAAAAAAATTCAAGTTAAATTATAATTCAAACGGTTTTAATTAAAACGAATCCGCGGTAGCATTAAATTCGAAATGCGTCACTGAACTCCATTTTAACGTTGTTGTTATCGAGTTTGCAATTCACACGTTAACATATATAAGTAATGTTATAATTATGAATCAAAGCGTGCGCAGTTCCTATTCATAGGGGAGGCGGCGATTGTTGACCTCAATCCTCAGACAAAATCTCAGACATTTTATATAACGCACATTTTTCACTTTTCCGATTTATTTGAAAACAAATATGTTGATCAGTACGGTTAAGTAAAACTCCGAAAATGTTTTTCTTGTACTAAGCCTCTCAATTACCAAAAAATATATGTAAAAAAAAAAACTAACATTTTAGTTAGCTACTAAATTTTAAATAAAATTATTATAATTATAAAAATGTACGATATAGTAGATATATTAAAAATTTAATTATGTCAACCCGTGTTAAACAATATCATAAAAAGGCGCGAAATACTCGATAAATATAATAATGAAGTATTTGTATCGTATCCGAATGTATCAGTAACCGAATAGCACCATCTATCTTGATACGGTGAAAAAGCAAGACGGTCGGTCTACGAGTATGGTCTATGTGTAATAGATTACAATAATGTAATAGGTTATAAATATATTATTAAAGCATTATACGGATAAGTAATTTGACATGTGATATGTCGGCCATGTGTGTGATGTGTGTGTATGCGTGTGTGTGCGTGTGTGTTATATTATTGTTGTTTGTAATATAATTACATTCAACATGCGGATGACTGGAGCGCAGTTTTAATTGGACAATCGTTGATGCGAATATTATTACGATGTGTAATCGTATTTTCTGTTGTAATCGTTTTAAATAGATTCGCATTCGTATATTTATACTTAAGTGGTACCTCCTGTATACGTATACTATAGTAATTGAATAAAAACAAAACCCCCATGGCTTATCTCGGGCGGAAGAGAAAAAAACCTAACCTATAGAATATTATAATAAATTTAACGCGTGGTTAACGACGATTTAGCGACTTTGTTATGAATCGTGAACGGTGAGCGGCTTTTATATAAAGGAACGCGCCGCGTTAACCGTAACGGTAAACCACCGCGTCATATCCTTTGTCGTCGTCGCGACAACGCTGCAGCACGAAATCGTTTTTTTTTTTTTTTTTTTTAATAAAATATTGAAATATATACCTATAGTATACGTTTCCTCTTCCACAAAATCCCGTCTACCTTTTAATAAAATCGCTGACAGGACGCGTATTTACAGACCCTACACCCGAGTTCAGTTCAACTAAAGGCACAGATCCAGAGCAAAGATCTACGGGACAAGTTCCCCCCAACAGATTATAAAATTCTTTGGTTTTACTATTATAATAGTATTACCGGTTTGGTTTTAGTAAAATTAGAGAAATATAATATGTCTGGGGTCCGGGGCCCCTGATCTTCTCTCCCTTGGACCAATCTCTAAATCCAGGCGTATGTAAATACGCGACCAGTCGCAGTTTTTATATGACCCAGGTTTACAAAAGGCGACTTGGGACACTGATTTCTACGGAAATGTATCGAGTTTGGACCGATAAGGTGGGTCATGTTTTTCGATTTTTCTTCAGTTTTATCCTAAACTCATGATAGTGGTTTTAAATTGATTATAGATAGGTACCTAGTAGATTTAAGATTTACGCTTAGGATATACTTACTTATCTTGGAGCTGCAGTATTGGGTTTAGATCGACAGGTAGATTATGTTTTGGAAAACTATTAAACCTCTTATAACATCATCTTAAAATCAACTCGATTACGATTCGGCTGGGGCTGAACTCGACATTGGGGAGGTATGTAAATACGCTAACAGGCGGAAGATGACGACGACAGAATAGCGCGGTGAATTCTCCGTTGCAAATGAAACGCAAAAATAATATTATATATTATGTGTGCGTACACGAGTACCAAATAGGTATTTGCACACCCGCGACCATGTTTTTCAAGAGAGCAATATAAATAATTGCGTATACCTATGCTTAAAAAAAAAAAAAACCCGCCACACTCGACGCGGCAATAGTATAAAAAATGTATTATGCGTATAGCGAACCTGTATGTATTATAAGCCATCTCGTGTACATAATTTACCGTCACGTTTACTAGACGTATAATAATATGCGGACTTCTCTATATAAATATAATATCCATCCACATGCGATAAAACTCCTCTCCCCATCTTCACAAAAAAAATCTCACTCTTTGGTGACAGATTCCGTTTGAACGCTATTCTCCACAACAGACAGTACATATACGAGTGTCATGCATGTATAACAAAACCAAGCACTGTTCTTGTTTAATAAAAAAAAATATATAAATATACTTACACCTATGTGTAAATAATTTTATAATTAAGTTTACGTTTAAAAAAAAAAGTCACGGATATTTTTGATATTTATGCCACTGTTTTAGGAGGTAAGTTCAGTGGTGTTCTCACAGGGTATACTACATGTACGCCGTATATTCTAGATATTTTGTTTAAAAATCACGGACATACTATGTATATTCTTAAATAATTAAAAAAAAAAAAATCAGTCATGATAGATTATTAATATCACGATCCGTTCATACCACGTGTGTCACTAAAACCGAAACAGTAATACAAATTTTACTTGATTCAATAATCATTATAACTGAAAATTTCACAACTTTCTTACGATACTTATTAGCAGGTTACTTTATTTTTAAAAATTTCGAGTGTTTTGTTTTAGTAGTTTTAATTTATTTTTTGTATAGTTGATACCTATTTCCCTATAAACAATATAATCAATAAGAAAGACATAAAATCGAGTAATACGGTATACTCTCAAAAAATTAATGGAAACACCACCGGTTAAGTTAGAAAGGATAATTTATAGAGTGGTTTAATTTATATCTATATATGCAACGATAAATTATTGCTAACGAAAAAACGATACTGAGCAGGGTGTTATTAATTTGAAACACGTGCGCAATGATAAAGAAAACACGTACTTTTGCTGACATATCTTTTTATTTTGTTATGGATAAATTAATAAGAAAATATTACTTTCGCATAGATTTTCATACCGACTGATGAACTGTCAGCCTAAGAAATAAAACAAAATTTACTCTACAGTATCATAGATTATATAGCTGATCATACCCACAATACAGTAATTTATATGGGGGCTATAGGAAGCGTAGCCTCTCAAAGACCATCCAAATCACCTCCTTAAATTGGTATTTTATACATAAATAGCCAGTTTTATCTCAATATCCGTCCAAAAAAAGTATCGAATCTTCGCCTATGTAAAAATAGATTTTTAGCAAAAACACAATACGCTGAATTTCAAATCATATTCAGTCTACGATGTCACATTGTGTGTTCTGTTTATATTACGTAGTGTAAAATAGATTATGTATAGTACTTACGTAAGAAAATGTAATTTTTTTTTTTTATTGCTAAAAAGGAGGTAGCTATGCATTATAATAATATAATCGAATAACGTCGCTTCTACTGCTGTGTGGTCTCATATATTATTGTCGATAAATAATTAATGTTGTGTACAATTGTACAAATTACATTTGGAAAATTCATAGTTTTAAATGTGCATAACTTTTCGTTTGGGCTTCATAAAATGAAATTGTTTTTTTTTTTTTTTGTTTTTCGAATCCGATATTTGATTCAATACTTTCGGAGAAAAATGTCTACTATGTTTTATGTTATATAGAAAAAGTATTGATAAATCGGGGTTTCCACCGATATATCGGTTAATTCTGATAGTAAGCCATGGTTTTAGACTTTAAATATTGGCTATCGGGTGTCGATAGCATATCGATAGCATGTATCGGATTATCGAATATCGGTAAAAAGTAGTATCGGCCCATCCCTAATAAAAATACAATATTCAATTAAAACTGAGTGCTCTGGCGATTACGGCCAAAGGAAAATTGCACACAGGAATATTCTGCTATATATATACTTATATAATGTATCGTGTAAGCTTTTTATAGTAGTTAAGCCTCGAGAATATTATAACGTCGCGGAGATAACAGAATTAATTTAGATTGCGGTTGGTACTCTGCGGTTTACACGGAAACGTGTAAATAATATAAATTTTGATCTAAGATTCTAAAAGCTTAATGCGCGCATAATGTAAAATTCAACGTATTCCATAAGGGTCGGTAATTACACTCATTAGAAATTGTGTTAATATTATCATAGTTCATTGTTACTTGTGCAGCACGGTATAATAGTATGTTGATGTATACCTACCTACCCATCTTGTTTTTTTTTATTTTTTTTTAATTCACCAACGAGAAAAAAAAGGTTCGTATCATATATATTTTTTGTATGTACTGTTTTTTTTTTTTCATATATTCATTAGAACTAAAGTCTGGCGTACATACTATATTTTATATATACAACATCAAGTAAAAAATCCGGCGTGTGCCATCATAATATGTCAACCGGGACACCGGCTCGAATAGACAGGTTTTCACTTGATACGCGTAAATGCATCTTTTTTATTTTATTTTACTTCACATCAGATATCTCATTTAATGAAATATCGACATTTCGTTAACCGGTGTATTTGAAAAAAAAAAAACGGGATAAAATAATAATATTTCGTCGACACGAGAGTGTATTAAATTGTTTTTCTAAAATGAAAATGAACAAAAATAAAAATTGTTGTATAAATTTAATTTTTACCACGTTTATTGCGATGTATTTTTATTTCGCTTTTTATTTTATATTAATTTTATTTATTTGTTTAATTTTGTCAGCTTTATCAATATTTTTCTCATCTTGACTTTTCGAGTATGTCATATGCATAAATAAAATTGTACATTCTATAATTAATTTCGATATTATATTAATTATAACAGTCTACCTTTTGTATAATATATTGCGTTTAGTAGGTATATGCCGCTAATTGCTGTTCATAATTTTCACATCACGCGTCCTCGAATTTAGGTAATACGTATAAATGGTAGATTAATGTGAAGAGAAATATAATATCATATTAGTGCAAACTGGAATGACGAATTAAGGAAATAATCGCGATTATCGAGCGACTATCGGGACCACAGTCATATTAAAACGGTTTCCAACGGAATTTATTTCGAATTGGGATTTGTATAGGATAACAAAGAAATTATTATTCCATCGAATTTAGGTTGTTCTCCAATAGAAAATTAAAAAAAAAAGAGAAATCGATAAAAACAAATTCGATTTAGGGGGAGGGGAGAATGCTTCATTTGTCATGAATAGTTTCATGTTATTTAATAATAAATACTATTTGCCTGTGTGCTTTTTTAGATTTTTTTTCCCGCTTGTAAACAACTTTTTTTTTCTACCAGAAATCTTGTTCCAATCATATTAAGTGTGACATGTTTTTTAAAAATAACATTTGGTCTAGTCGGTGATCTGAGGAGGTCATTGTTTGATTTTTCTTGTAATTTGTATTGTTTCCAGACGCGGGAAAATTGTTAAAACAATCTGGCGATTTTTGAGCCGTTTATAGTTATTTGAAATTATTCAATAATTTTTTTCGTTTTTATTAGGTTTACGTGGATGAAATGTTTTTGGTCCAATAAAAATCCTCGAAAATTTAGTACGAGGTATATTATCATAAGTTTCACTTAAACAGGTAGAAAACAAATTTGAGCTTAATGTAGTAAATTTTTTTATAAGCGTTTAAAATTATAACATTTCAAAACACATGTTTAACTAAACTTTGTTCAGAATCGTTTTTTGTTAGAAATGATTTATCGTTAAGTAGACATATTTATTAAATTATAAAAAGTAACCATGCCGTTCAACTGATAATTGATAGTGAGACGGGGCTTCTATGTAGGTATGGGTAAATGGGCCGGTTAAGATCTATTGCAGGCAAAGCACCACGATGAGTTAGTAAATATTACCTAACTACTCTAAACAATAATAGGTGAATAACTGTTCTGAGGGAAAAAAATACTATAGCATGCCGACGGCAACGTTATTACAATACAATCACACGAATCGATCGGATAAAACCAATCAATTTTTAGCTTCGTTTTAAGATCACGATATATTTTTCCAATAGTTTATTCATTACTGGTAACTGTACACTACGGGGTGACGGGTTTGAAAAATGTTCAATAATAATAATATTATAACAACGTTATTATTTATTGTAACAGCTGAAATGTACATGAATTTATAAAGTAGCGTCGTTTTTTTTTTTTAGTGTAGTGTATTAACTTTACAAACTCTACCATCCATTTTTTATTGAGTAGTTCATATTATATACATTTAAAATTTCAGTACACCAGTAAATCCAATACGAAATTCTTTCTAAAAAGATAAAATTAGATGAACGTGGAAAACCTTGGAAAGTCAAAATTTGGAAAGAAAAAAAAAATGCAAAATTTGGACAAGGAAAACTTGAAAAATCAAAAAGTCAAGATCTTTTCGTTGGTTTTAAGATTCTCCCAAAGTTCGATTTTCCAAGTTTTGATTTTCTTAATCAATGCATTCACTTTTCACGAATGTTTTAAGAAAAATAAACATCTCTTATTTTAATACTAATGTAAATGTAATTTAATTTCGTAGTATTTCGTTTTAGTGCTCATAATAATTTTATCCTATTCAAATTTTTGCAGTATTTTATAACTATGATACATATAAGTGATGGTAGAAGTATTTTAATAATTTTTGGGTGCATCGAAGTTTTACTAATTGGGGTTTTTTTTCTCGGAAGATAACAAATGACATATACATCGGTTTTATTTGTGTTAGTTCTGAGATTATATCTTGGATATAAGTGGAAAAAACACGATTAATATTAATTATAACACTGTCAGTGATACGAGCTCCAATGAAAATCGTTTTTTGATTGAAATAATGTTTTGTTGCTTTCACTTTATTTATACTAAATTACCAATGACCTATATCCAATATACCTTTTAGTCCCGTGGTACGAAATATGTTCGGATTTTATTATCATTATGATTTGATTTATTATTTGAGATTATGAACCGAACGAGAAAGCTTTATTTTACAGTTTTATAACGATGTTTTTTTTTTGTTTCAAAAATAAATTTCTTGCTACACACTGAAAGATAAAGATAATACAGTATAGTTAATAATAAATTGACCGCTGATGGTACACATTGAACAACTAGTTTTTCGATTTTTCCAGCAATTTTCCTATAAGTGAAACTATACCAACAAATTACAAACAACGGGTAAATATGGCACGTTTCGTTGTAATCGATTTTTATCGTATTTCACCGTAACTCGAAAAAATAATTTTACAAACCCGAAGTATACGCCAAATATTGCTATTCCGATGAAACTATTTACAAACTAGATATTAATGTTTCGTATTAGTACTGAGATACGCAGTGCCCGAATCGGATAAATAAAATAAAATAAACTAATATGCGACTTAAAAAAAATAATAGAAGTACTTGCAATTATTGAATTAAAGCTAAATCGCAGAGGACTTTACTCCCGCAGCACCTACCGTCAATTTTCAATTATGGTATTCAATAATTAATAAAAAAAAAAAACACAACCACAATAAAAGTTAACGATAAATCGAAAAATATTAATTTATGAATAAAAAATTTGTCCGCCTATTTGTACAAATAGAAAAAATAAGTATGAAGGGGCCATTAAAAAAAAAAAAAAAAAAATATATATATACATAAAAAAAATAGCGAAGGATTTGTATGTTGTGGTGCACAGAGACAGACACAAATCCGGATTATTACATATGATGCTAAATCGAAGCGAATGGACTATAAAACTAATGACACGGATCATTATTATGCTTACTCATACAAAAGGTTTTTTTCGGACAGAACCGCGACGAACGATTGGTCGGTGCAAATGATGCGGTTTTCGAGTTAATAATCGATATACGTTTGTTATAATACGAAATATGTAGTTTATGTAATAATTCTATATTCTATATTATAATTTATCGGTTTGGGCGCTATTAAATAAATGTTTGAAAAAATGTTATCGTTTGTATAGGTACCATTGTTGAATACACTGGGTGTCCCAACGTGTTTTCCCAATGTCAATATTTCTGTTAACGTATAATTGGATTTTGTGCTAGTGTGCTACATATATATTTGAAAAACAATTTCATTTTTATTTTACTTCTCGACCACTAGAAAAATTTAACTAAATTTGTTTTCGTAAATTTTAAAAGAACCATTTTATAATAGATGTATTATTAAATTTAAATTCATTAGATTCTAATTGATAGACTTTAAATTATATTGAAAAATTAAAAAAACAAAGTTAATAATACTGATGGAAGGAAGTTTGAAGGGATGATAGATAAAGTAATTTGATATTTACATATCTGTATAAAATGATAAACCATTTACATCGAAAAAGAATTCCCAGCAGAGTCATGCAAGAGTGAACAGAGCCGTATGATTCCTATTAATTAAGAGAACTATTAGGAAAATCAAATTAAAAAATGTACTTCCCAAATTACTGACTAAAATAATGTTAAATGTCAAAAATTCTATAAAAAAAGTAAAGTTGTAGAGTTTTTGATTCGTGAACAAAAAAACTATACGATAATTGTAAAATCAATTTATATTGAAAATTTGAATTTTTAACAAGGATATTAGCACTGAGAAAACACGATAGGACATCTTATATAAATAAACATTTACATAGATATTGATGATTGAAAATGAAAAATTGTTTATCTGCCCAACCAGACAATCGATTGAAAACGCCCATATTCATGAAGTATAGGTACCTATATACACTATATATACATAGGTAGGCACTCATCGAAGAGTAAACTCTACATCAACCGAATACAAAACGATGGAAAATTTATCTCGTCGAGTATATAATAATATGAATATGCCTGCAACGCTATTCGATGCGAAAAAATATATTTTACCGAATATATACACACAACAGTCCTTGTTTCAAAAATTATGTGCATCTTTGTGTTTTTGAACGGTATAATAAAAAATAAAATGAATATCTATTCCGCTACATAGAGAGTGTACAAATATAATACAATTTAATCGATTGCTATATTATAATCAAGGATCGGGATTATAGCCACTTATAAGATACAAAATACCTTAAAAACGACAAAAAAAGCTCTAAAAAAACACTTAAAAAATATTTAAAAAGGTATAAATAGTAAAGGGGTTTTATAAGTCCCCTCTCTAACATCGGCTCCAACATTTAAATTACAACTTCCCAGCACTACAAAAATGATTAACATAAAGTAATTAGTTTTGTAATACCTATGAAGAATTTTATTTAAAAAATAGCCGATACTAGGGACGTGTATGCCACTGTTATCGGTGGAATCCAGGAAGGTTGGATTCATAAAGTTATTTAATTCATGTCTGTAAATAATGATAAACTATTGCTAATGAAAAACAGTTCGGAGGGAAGTTTGCTTACACATATTTTGAAAGGTCGTAATATTTACAATTTTGTATTAAAACTTGTATAAAAAAACTTGTGCTAAAAGTCATAAGCTGTACAAATTTAAAACTTAATCGAAAATGAACGTTTATGTTACATGTGACGTAATCAATCATCTATTAAAGTAGAATAAAACATTCATTTTAAAGATACATTTGAAAATGGTAAAACGTTACAAATACGGAAACAAATATGTATATGAACACACGAAAACTGAACATTGTTTGTTGAAAAAAAAATACTTTAAATGGTCTTTTGGTCACTTATTTTATATGTAAATATGTTATGTTAAGCTATGTATAAATATGTATGTATTTTTTTATCAGTTTTAATTTTTCGTTTTTTTTTTTTTCAGTTTTTCTCAATTATTCTGAAAACTACTAGGAAAATCGAAAATCAAATGGTTTACTCATCAAATAAATTAAAAGCTCAAAAAAAAAGGTTTCTTGTAATTTTTTTATTTCACCAATATTTCTATTAGAAAATATTGTTTGCATTAATTAAAAACAATGAATTCGGTAATACCAAACCGTGCTGTCAATGTATGCCGTTTTTCTATAGTTTTCTTTCCAGTTTTTCACAAATATTTTGAAAACCTCTTGTAAAATCAAAAAAAAATAACATTTTTAATGCACCCTCTGGATAAAATCTGCTGTTAAAAACGATGCTACATTTAATAAATCAGAATAAGATTTCTTTTTGAAAGTTTGTTTGTAGAAAAAAAACACATCAAAGTAAAACTAATAGATCCTTCGCTATGCTTAGAATCTAAAAAATGTTATGTTTGTATACACCGATAAATTATTGCTAATTTATTTACGGATATATTCAAAGTTCGGTTAAACGTTTTTTGAAACGCCATGTTTTTATGGTTTTTGTCAAAATTTTAACTTAAAAAGCTCAAAAAAAAACCTACTGCATTATCTTCAATGTTGTGACAAATATCGTGTTAAAATTTCAAGTATTTAAGTTCGGCAAAACATATTTGGTGATAAAAAAAGTACGATCAATTAACGACTAGTAATAATTGTTAAATGCCAAATTGTCGATTTGGCATTATTTAAAAAACTGTTCATCCTGTTAAATTGTTTTAATATTAAGTTTTTTTTATTGGACGGTGACTATACCGTAATAATTGGGTAAAAAATACCCTTTATTGTCTGTCAGTTAAATACTAAAAAAAAAAATAAATCTGTTCACCAATGAATTGGAATAAAAGAGAAATATTAAATATTACCGTTTTTTTTTTTTTTTACCGACTATTTGAAGCTTGTTGTCCCTATTCAGTTTCATTGAAGTATACAGCAGCTTAAATAATCCAGCTGCAGGTTCGGAACGCTGGGAATTGTATTCAACCGAAATATAGCGTAGCTCTAGTATGGAACAATATTATTAAACTCTATTAATTCTGCAATACGTATTTACCATCGAACATTGTCGAGTGGTAATATATTATATCTCTGAAATAATATATTTTATACAGGTATTTTTTTTTTTTATTAGTTTAATTTATAAAGTTTCCCTGACTTAGTCATCTTAACTTATTGCTGAAACACGAATTGTATATTTTTAACTTTAGGAAAATAGTTGACAATGAAAAAAAGAATCACAAAACAATACAAGATGATAATGTTGCATATAATGTTTATACGTATGTTAGAGATTCTGAACAGAACCGGGTAATTTTACATCGATGTTGTGATATACATTACTGGTATTTGGGTTTTTGAATTTATAAATCACTATTTAGTAAGTCGTTTGTTTGACATATTTTAGAATTCGCTTCGACTTTCTACATCTTTTTAAATAGGACTTTCAAACAATATAATAGGTATTGACGTTAATTAATATCTACATAACGCTCGATTTGTAACGAACCTCGTATTAAATTTTAGAGCATTTCTATTGGGCAGATGCATCTTTTAAAAGTAAAAAAACTCAAAAATTCCAAATGCTTATAAATAGGTTAGAACTTTAACGGCCATCTTTGGATAAATTTAAATTAAAAACTTAATAAGAGTTTTTTTTATAAGTTGATTGAAGGTTGGGTTGAAAATTCTGTTACATTTGGAATTTTTTTTTTTAAAATTTTGAATAACCCCAAAGACTCGCTTATAAAGCTACGGGGATGAATTTTGTATATACGTGACGTTAGAACCAAGGATATGCCTTTTTAGTGTACACATTTTCAACCACTCCTCTATCATTTGTACGATCAAATTTCATCATTTCTCAGATTAATATATAATTGTAGTAAAGCATAGTATAATGCATTATTAAATTATTAGGTTATTTTATTGTTTTGCAAAAAATGCGTCCAAAATACAAAATATATAAGAGGAAATTCGCCTTTAGTGATGGAGGTCTGCTGCTTACGGTTTATTTTTCCTTATGTTATTTTTGAATTATGTTTAGTATAGTTAATATGTTATTTTTATTCCTTATGTTATGTTGAAAAAACGGGAAGCCTTAGTGGTTCATATCAATTATGAGAATTACAAATTTAAACCTTTCCACCCACCCCTAAATATTTTTCTGGCTACGTTGTCTACGTATTTGCTCTATTTTCGCGATTCGTGTTATTTTTGTTTTTCAAATATATAGAATTTTGAACACACGACACGCTCCTATTTTCGTACTGACGAGTGATAATCACGCCCGTGGTTCGCCTGACCGTACTATGAGATAATTGCCCTGGGATATTATAGAAAACAGCCTAATCTCGGGCCATGTTCATTACAATTCTATTTATTTCTTCTTAATAATAATGCGCGTTTACTATCTTAGTCTAACTTAACGGGCAACAAAGGAAAATTATGTATTAACACTTTAAGAACTAACATTGCGATGGCGTTTAGGTTCAAATAAGAGTTTAAAATTTATTCAAATACAAATATCATGGAACCAACATGGATGATATATATATAATTTTTACAACGCCATTAGACTTATAAAATATTATAAACAATTAAAAATCGAAATGCAAATGTATATGTTTTTATTTTTTAAAACTGTTTTCCCTGTTATCCATATATAAAACAATATTTATACAACACAAAACTCTGTTCAACTTTTTAGGCTAATGGCCCAGTAGTCGAAGCCTTTATTCCTAATAAATAATAACAAAAAAAAAAAAAAGAAACAAATCCAAACAAGAGAATGTTTTTGAGGGTACCGCGTTTTATTTTTCTCCAAAATATTTTCAAACGAAAAGTCCATGTAATAATTGTATTTGTATAAATGTAATAACTACTTACCTACAGTATTTGACTTTAATTTCAACATATTTAATTTTAATCTTAATTATAATTAACATAGTTTTGTTATATGTTGCCCGTTGATTAGATTGGATCTGCAGTAAATGCGGGTAACACGTTCACTTAAACTGAACGAAAAATAATTATACTGGTTTTGAAATTTCGACCGAATATTTAATTAAAGGTATTATTATATTTATATTTCTCAGTTGTTAAAATATTATAACAACTGAAAAGATGACTCAAAAAGTTTTGAAAATTTACAAACTAGGTTAATAAATGTTACGATTTATTGCTGTTATAAACGTTTAAAACAATAATATTATAATGCAAGCTCGTTAAAACCCTCGATGCGAAGTTAATTTTATATTCTGAGTAAAATGAGGAATGTATTGGTTTTACTATTTATTTTTTTCTCTCTGTGACTGACTTTTCTATCAGAAATCTTATTCCAATCAAAAAAAGACGTATGATCTTTTTTTACCGATTCCGAGTGGTTTTTATAATAATTAGAGAACACTGGAAAAAAAGAAATGTAAAAGATAAAATGATAAATTTATAGCGTTAGCGATTTTATTATTTAAATTTTTTTTTTGTGTTGTAATTAAGCTTTGCTTAAAGGAAGTAGATACAATATTTTTATTGTTTTAATAAAAAATAATAATGAAAATAATCACGGAGATATGATATTTTATAATAATACTTATATTAGCCTTTTCTAGACGTGATAAAATCATCAAAACACTTCGGCGATTTTTGAGTTGGTTTTTTTTTAGTTTTTATTTGGTTTTATGTGAGCAAAATAGTCTGACCGAACAAATATGCATGACATTTTAACACGAGGTTCTTAATGTAAGTTGTACTGAGTGGTCAAAAAACGAGTAGAGTGTTATTTAGTAGTTTAGTTGGTTTTTATAATTCAAATTTGTTCGACAATTGTACAAATTATGGCATTTTAAAACATGTTTAATCGAACCGTAGAATATACATCAGCAATATCAGGTCTTTTTTTTAAATATACGCATATATATTATAATGTTTAAATTCTACTGCACTTGAATTATACTAATGAAATATTTCCACTAGTAATCCCGTTAAATTTAAACATGGTTTGAGAATAATACAATTTTAGAACAATTTTTTTTTGTTTCCACGGCTCTGGTTTATTTTGAATCACGTTTGCAAAATACGCGAATAACTTAAATTCCTCGAATATTTCGTCGAAATAAAAACGTATTTAAAGAAACACTTTCTGTGGCGTTTTAATTAATAACAGTCCGACGAACTGATTACTATGCGCGACGAAACAATTCCTTAAAATATATTATTATATATAGACTTTATTTAAAATATTTGATTGTGTATAACATTTTTATTTTATCATTTAAAAACTTAAAGCACACGATAGTTCGATATATTTGTATAGTGATTATACTTTATAAAGAAAACGCAATGCTACATTTTGGCTTGATTAAATTGTGCTTTGAGTTTTGTTTGTGTTCATTATCATTATGAAGGTAAAATCGGACGTAATTGATTTTAGGAACTCGAAGTAATTTCCGCGATGCGCTTCTATGCGAAATTATATTTCTTGGGGGAAAAACCGAAACATCAAGACCATCGATAAATTCATTTAAGTATAATATATAACAACGACTAATAGAAATGTATAATATTGTGGTTGAACCTTTTTGCAAGACATTTTTGATCAATGAATGGTCACTGTGTATCCATTTTCCTCCCTTAAAGAAAAGTTTCACCAACTGAAAATCGAAAATTCTACTTTAGCATTTAGATTTTGCCCGTCACCATATTGACGCGGCCGTTCCCGTCGAGAAAATATCGGACCGGGAATTAAATACGAGTCTTTTGCTGGGCGATTGCTTTACCACTGAGTTACCCGCTATCTGACTTTTTACACTGATTTACCTGGATTTTAATGGCCTAACGTCCCGGGTTTGGGACGTGAACGTTTACAGTGAACGTGTGTATAGCAGAAGGGATGACGTGGCGCTCGGTGGCTATGGCAACCTAACCAGCAGTGGGAGTATGAGAAATGAGGAGTGGAAGAAACAAATAGAAACGCAGTTAAAACTCGAAATAATTCATATATAAACACGGCCCATAGGGGTAGGTCTATAGCCCCCTTAGTCTGCTCTTGGCTACGTTTTTGCAGCTTAGGGAACGAGATTGGTGTGAGGCATGTAAAATTGAATTTATTTAAATTGGTTTCAGGTTGTATTTTTTTTTTTTTTTAATAACCTAACCTGGGCAACGCCGCGGGTGATATGAGAGCTCGTTTAATAATTTCTATCGGAATGTTTTTCGCTGCGCGTATGTTATACGATTTATATTACTGCATATCAGACAGTCGATTAAAATTCGACGCTGGCATATGCGTGTGAAACTCAACACCGAAACGGCGGTAATAATATTATATATTATTGGGACGTGCGATTTCGTCGTTTACGACGTCATAATATTCGCGTCCATTATTATAAACGCACCACGTAATCGAAACGCCCGCAGTGCCGTTCGGGCACCTATAAAATTCCAATATTCGCCGACACACGATCACGTCAATATTTTTACCACAGTAAATGACGTTTATGTGTGTGTGTGTGTGTGTGTGTGTCTATCATCATTTTACACACATGCGCTCGAATATATCTATGTGTATATATATTGAGTATTATATTATACATGTATATATATATATATATATATATATATGTATATTGAAGCACGGTCGGACTTTATGATATATTATATAACATTGGCTGTCGGAGTATAATAATAAGTGCGAAAGAAACACGGTGAATTCGCAACGTGAAACGTGCGAGCAATACAATATTATTACTGTTATTGAACAGCGATCGGAGACGTTACAGGCCGTGTAAAGAAATGTTCGCATTGTATATACATAATAATATTATATAGGTATCGGGAATGCCTAGTATACCAAAGTATGCCCATACGTATAGTACATTGCACCAGCGGCGGTTTTATACGGATTTCAAGTCCACGTGCGGTTCAAGCTCTCCCACCGGTGTTGGATTGGAGCATTTGTTTTAAGGGGCCCCGTAGATGAACAACGATTCAAAAAAAAAGCCGTGGAAATCAGTGCGGTATTGGGTCGGAAGACGGTGTTACGGGTCGATAATATTTCTAAAAAAGTAATAATGGATTTCGCGGCGGCATGGTATACAAATTATTAATACATTTATTTACAAAAGGAATTTTCAGCGACATTCCGGTTTTCAGTAATTTGTGCATAAATTTAGTCGCTCACACAATTAATAATAACAAACGATTATGTTTTATATTTTTAATATATTACTGTAGTCCGCAACAGTCAACAAGAGTTTATAAAGTCTAAACAATACAGTGTCTGTTTGATATCCGCACAAAAGAAAGTAGACAACAGTTAAAATTACGATATTATTTAATAAATCTTATGGCCTGAGGGGCTCCCGGACATAAAACGACCGAGGATCCCGCGATGGCTGCGTTCGCGACCTGGCCGCCACTGGCTCTACGCTATTATTTCCACTTGTCCTTGCTGGAAATATATAACGCCAATATGTATGCACATTTTGGTAAATTTGATTGAACAAATTGTCTGTAATCCCTACCGCATTAAAAATTGCTGAGCACGCTCCTGTCAAAATCCCTGTTCCAACAGTTTATGCATATAAACTAACATATAATAGACTATATATATGATAATATATGAACTAGCTGCTGGAATGATTTATTATGAATAAAATTAAAGTTGCATCGAATTTATAATAAGTATATTATAAAACGAGCAGTGTATGACACTGATTTTTCTTGTTGTAAATTTGTGTGCTTATGGAAAACGTGGATTTTTTTTTTATACAAATTCATATTTAGCTCAATGAATCCAATACTCGGCCATTCCTTATTATAAATAAAGTTGTGTTATTTAAAATTTTCACCGTAGACTGTTTAACGTTAAACCATAAACTCATTTCGAGGTAAAACGATTTTTCGCCAAGATGTTTTTATGTTCATAAACGCTCACGCTGACAGCCTCTTAGCTTGGTACGACAATGATTGCCCGAGTACCCTTTGCTCGTCTCTCTAAATCAGAGTGATCCTGTACATACACACACATACACACGCGTGCGCGCGCCCTAGCACACATATTGCAATAGGTCCGTATATAATCAATTTCGAAATCTGTACACCGTCGACCGCGTACACTTAGGCTATATGGAAAGCGACAGTATGCCGAGATTAACGCTGGCTGGCACGCCTGAAATGTAAATTCGGCACATTCGTCTATGCGGGAATCTTATAGTTTAACATAATTATGCAATTAAGACGATACTATCTACTGTCTTTGCAGGATCGGCCGAACAGGTGTGTCTGAGGTGTATCGAGGAACACCCGATTATCGGTCGGTGTATATAATATGCACAGATATCGCTGGGCGTGCAGTTACGTAGCGCGTAGGAGACAATATCGTATAATTTAAGACCATAATAATATTATACCTACGTATGTGTGAGCACAGTATAATACAGGCATTACTATACGAAACGATAATAGCAACGATTATTACACGGCGATTTAATATTATATCGTGTTGTCGACTACGGTAGTCGTGAACGTGTAATATATGTACTCAAACTCATATTTTTTGGAGTTCCTATCCGTTTCGAATGTTTGAAATCAAAATAAATATTTTTCTTTTTGTCAACGATGCACGAAATAATTCGTTTTTCTTACAATATTTATTTTTACTTTTATTTTCCTTTGGAGTATAAACTATAGCGATCCGTATCTTTACAAATTATTTCTCAATATATGACCAAGATATTTTATTTTCCGAGATTTTTTATGGTTTTGCATTATTTGATGTAGGTGACCAAAATTTTGATACACGTTCTGTCCATGGGATATTAATCGACGAATTATAAATATCCCATGGGCAGAACGTGTACCAAACTTTAAAGAATGTGAAAGAAAAAAAAATTACGATACCGTCAATTTGATGTCCAAGGTTTTGCTCCGTGTAATAAGATAAGAGAGATGTAACATCTTAGCAGTCTATTTTTAGTATCAAGCGAGAAATCATGAAATTGACTCTTAGATTTCACAATCTCGCATTTAATTTTGGTTTTTACTTAACCATAAATACATTTTAGATACTGAGGAAAACGAGGAATGTATTAGTTTTACAATGATGTTTATTTTATTGTGTAATTTTTTTAAATTTTATATCTGTAAACTACTTTTCCATCAGAAATCATGCTTTGATTTGTGTAGTACCTTTGATGAAAGAAAATTGTATCTGAATAGTACTCCTTAGGATGGAACACTTTTTTTATTTTCCAAGTAGTTTTCATAATAGTTAGGAAAAACCGAGGAAAAACTTTACGTATAAATTTACAAAATGTAAAATTATTTTAAATTTTGTTTTTTATTGCAATTTAGTTAAAAATGTTCGTAGAGACTTGAAATTCGGACAAAAACTTATATTTGTCTTTTCTAGACGTGGTCAAATTTTTAAACAATTCTAATTATTTTTGAATTATTTATAAACATTTTAATTTTGTGAGTTTTTTAGGTAAATTTCATTTAGTAGGAACTCTATAGATAAAATTGTCAGACCAAATAGAAATGCTTAAAATTTAATAGGAGGTTTAATATATTATGTTGTATTTTGCGTTAAGAAAAAAAAAATTGAGAGTACTATAGAAATAATTTGTTTATAAGAATTTTATAATCAAATTTTGACGAAAATCGTAAATATTACGGCATTTTAAAACATGCTTAACCGAATTTCACTCAGAATCATTTTTCGTTTATAATGATCAATTAATGCATATAGATTATACATACAATTCTTCTCTATATCCTACCTTCCCGATTTCTCACCTACAATAAATGATCCACCCATTGTGCGAAGTATGTCAGTCTTTTTTAGATTCAGATTGTATCGAGTGATCTGTAAATTTTACTATGATATGAGTTTTTACTATTTTGATTTACTTATAATGTAAGTTTTGCCTATAGAAAATAATAAAATAATTTTATTATTATTTCGCCACATCGAGTTTGTTGAGCGTTTTTGCTTAGGAAATATTACATTTTCCAAGTATTTGATAATGGGCAGCTCATGTTATCGTATTCCCCTTTTATTATTCCAGAAGCACTTCAACTTTTAAAATCAAATTTCATACCATTAACTACGGTTAACAGCCCATCTGGATCATGCATACTGCACAATTAATATTATGTCTAATATCGATTTATTTTATGGTTTTTTGCCATCTATTATTCGTAAATTATTATATTAGTTAAGTAATTGTTATTGTTTTTTTTTTAACTCAATAATTATTATTAGTCCATTTTTATTAAAAAAAAAAAAAAAAACAGATAATTTATCCAGTGGCGTATTTACGGGTAGAGGTTCCTCCACAGTGCTACACGACTTCTACACACTATTAGTGGGCTTGGAATGATTTAGGTGGATTTGGTCGTCTAAATTAGATTAATTCCCTCTCCTACAAAAAAAAAAAATAACTCCCGAAAACTAATCGTACATACGTTTACTGATATTATCTTAATTTTATTTGTTCTCCAAACTTGGTTTTTTTTTGGTTTATATTTATCTAAACAACTTGTACAATGCACATGATATGTGTATCTTTATATTCGTAATTTTGATAAAATAAAAATAATAACTCGCCCGTTCGTTCGGTATACTCTTTTTTGGCTCGCAGTGCAATTATTATTGCACTACTTAATTTCTGCGTAGACGATCTTGCATTTTTTACGACAGTTAAGTCCCGTTGACGACGAAATAAACCGCGCGCGCGACGACGACGGCGGCAGTTGGTTATGACGTGGAGACGTCTAGACGCACCGCCGTCGCAGTTTGGAAAATAAATTATAATAATAATAATATTATATTGTTTAAAATAATAATAATTGTATTATTTGAAACAATACGCGCGCAATTAATCATCGTTAATACGTTAATACGCTTAAATCATTAAATTATTTCCGTTTGATATTCTTCGCATTATTTTTATTATAAATATCGTGTCCTACCTACAAGCTTGGTCCACACCAATCGTGGTAATCACTATCGTGACAGTGGGAAAATTTACGTATAGTAACTATAAAAAACTACCGCGAAAGCAACTATCACACTATATTATACGTACATGACAATGAAAAGGTTTAATTTAATGTGTTCGATTTTTCTCGGTGACGGAGAGTGGAGAGAGAAGTTAGATTTTTCACACTCACTAGCTCCTAACAAAAAGTAACTGCCAACAGCTGTTTCATACCTTTTTCTTACTATAGACCATAACCTATAAACTTATTAAATAAAACCGTCCAGATAGTTTGTTTTTAATTTTATAAATTAAAAAATAAATAATAATAAAATAGTTATTTAACTACAGATCATAAAAGAACATGCTAGAATTGCAAAAAGTAATACCTATCCGTTTTACGCCAAAGTAGGAAAAGTTTTTTGAACAGCGAGAAAACTAATTATTGTTTTAAATTATTATTTTTTTTTTTAATTAAAATTATTTATTTTCTATTTTATTTTCTTGGTAGAGGTGCTTAACTTAATTCTGAACAAAGTATTTCGTTAATTGTAAAGTATAATTAGTAGTAATTCAATATATTGTGACAATATTATCGACATAAAACCAAATAAAACTAAAAAACTCAAAAATGAAAAATGTCCTTAAATAGTTCAAAAATCGCTAGAATATTTGAATTTTACTACATCTAAAAAAAAAATCAATATTATGAGTATTCTGTAAAAATTCTAGGCCCCTACGATTATTTTGAACCAAATTATAATAAATATTAACATCGAAAATAATATATCGCTATTTCTGTAATCTTCCCGTTTTACTACGTTTTTCTTATTTCATATAAAACTACAAAGTTAATAAAAAGTGATTTTCTAATACACCAATAAGACAAAATTTCCATTCAGAAAATATTCTATACTTGAATTTCGGAGAAAATTTTTTGGTAAAAAATAAAATCGAAAAAGTCAAAAATAGTGAAGCTTTTATTTTAATAATATAATATAATTTATTCGTTTTTTCCCAACGATTATAACAACTCGATTGGATCAACGTTTTTGGTAGCAATTTAAAAAGAAAAACTATAAATCATATAAACCATAGTTTATTTAGTTTAGTTAATTTTTCGCTGCGCTTACAATCTAAAACATTCTCAACTAAATTCTAATTAAGACAAGACAAATATTATGATATTATGATAATAAAACTTGAGATTTTCAAGCTCTCAAAACGTTTAAATCCATGAATTATAGTGGGCAGATTTTCATTTTAGTTTGCCATTATTATAACTAAAATAACCAAAAAATGCATGTCGAGACATTCTAAAAATCTTATCAACTTCGAACTAAACAATATGAAATTCTATAGTATTTTTTTGCTGAATTTATCTGATTACTACATACTCGTGATTATGTGAAGTTCGCTTTTTTTTTTTTTGCAATCAAGTTTAAAATTAGCATTTGCAGCTAATACTGCATGACAGTTAGAAAATGTTTTTTTCAAATAATGGGAAATTCGAAAAAAAATTTCTTTTTAAAGTTCCCACCTGCAACCACAAATTACTGTCTATACATATTTCTACACTCAAAACGTTTTAGCTATTACTTTGCATTGTGCAAACCGAAAAAAAACAACGGTGGAAAAAATCGAATGATAACATATGATTGAAAACCAATAATAAAAAAAATAATACGCTCTGCTGAGAATTTAAAACACCGTTAAAAAATTTGCTTAAAAAACCATCTAAGTATTTTGTTCATTCTATAACATAAATTATTGTTTTTTTAACAAATATAATATTTGCATTGGATATCGCGAAAATGTTTTTTCACGAACCGTTTTTGAATCGAAAATCCTAAGAAAATGTTTATTTTGATTTCAATCATAGCATATCGATATTCATTTTTGAAAATACAACCCTGCAGTTTAACATAACGCGTTGTTTGGATCGTAGCATTTTTATTTAAAAAAACAAAAACAAAAACTCCGACATATTTAATACACTCTGGTCGATAGAATCCGCGGATTTTTGGGCGGACCACTAGCTGATGTGTTATTTTTAATCTGGTTTCCATAAAAAACTACTGGAATCGAATACTCTCTAAAATATCTCTACAAAGCCACCAAATGATACATTTTGAGAATTTTAACCGCTATCTTTCGCAAGCAAAAAAATTTTGTTGTAAATTTAATGGCTCCGCGCAGAATTCGACGAGAATACAAATGTTCGTTCTCCGCTATATCGTCAAATAGATTTACATCAGCCATCGGCTGTAAGGAATACCTACCTATATAAATTATTTACTCGGGTATGAAATTCGATACTTGTAAAACCGCACCGTAACTACTTATCGATTCAAGACACCGCCGGCTGTTTTAATTTAAGTAAAATGGTTTTTGTTCGGAACTTAAACGTATTAAACCTGCAGTATTACAACGGTTCGCCGATTAAGACTACCGGGCGCACCCGCACCCGCGTGTTAATATTTGCACAGCTACGCGATTACTAATACGTACGAAAGTTTTTCTGTGTGAAGGCGCACAAATGTAAGACGGTAACAATCAACCGAAATCAAACGAAGACCAATTATATTGGTCGACTGCGACGGATAATTGGGTTACAAAGTTCATACTTGTTTCGCTTCTTTTGTATTATCGTTCGGACAATTGTCTCGGATTTTTCCACAGATATTTACGGGAGTTTTGATGTTATTATAATAATGATTGTGGTCATGCGAAAATTCCGAACAAACAAAAATAATGACGTTACAAAGAAAAGAAAGTTGTATTATATATATAAATATAAGTAGTGAGATATCGAAAAATATTGCAAAAACAATAATAGTTTGCGGACATTTAAAGTTTAGACGCAGAGTAGAGCAATAAAGGGGGAAAAATACTTCAAGGAATCGCACGTGACATATTTCCTTTATGTCGTGTGCAATACTGGCTTTTTAGTTATTTATTTTCAGCTCTTTTATTTTTTATTTTATAGATTTTAAGTCTACAGGAATCAGGATACTATTTATTTACTATCTCCTTAAAAATTACGAAGAAGTCTAATTGTATGCCTATAATAATGGCTAAACAGTGCTAAATACAAATTATGCGTATATTTACGGTGAGAATTTTTTTTAACATTCGAATCATAATAAAACCAAACGTTTTATCTAAATTTAACTTTCATTGTTAATATTGAACCAATCATGATTACGCATGAAACTCAGGCATATTCATTATGTAAATGATATTTTATACTTATATCGATCATTCGATATTCATATTTATCAGTTGACAATAATGTACTGCACGCCAATCGCACTTATCTGATAAAAGTTAACGAACTACAACGATCAATGCGCACTTAATGTGCATTTACAATATGCATAGGTAACTGGGCACACTATAGCGCAAAGTTCCGTTGCAATTATTATTATAATTATTGCGCCAATACATATTATTATAATACATATACAGTCGTAATATTTTTTGATTATTATTCGAACACATGGTTAAATATTAAATAATTGTTTTTTGACGGTTATGGGAAAAGCTTTTATTGGGGGGGGGGTTTAATTAAAATTAATTTCACTCAATGGTGGAAATTGCAGTATAGTTTTTAAAAAATTAACCGGGACCTTGTTAGGACCGCGGGTACCTAATGAAATACAATTGATTTTATCGTTTATAAATCGCATTCCAATCGAAATATATCGTGACGCGGTATATTTTAGACGTTTGATATTATTTAATTTTTACACGGAGTCATTGGAATAACCTATATGAGATAACTCATAACAGCAAATGTTATAGCGTACAATAAACGATGAATCGGCAAACACGCTACCGTTTATATTATCGGTTTCATCCCAAACTAATATCGAATAACACCTATAATTGATAATTACTTTTTTTTTTTTATATTTCGTTTTAAAAACAAAATGATGTGACAAATAATTGTTTTAACTTAAATGATTAAATGATTATTATTATTTTCTACTTTTACAGGTGAAATTTTACTTTTTTTTATTAAGTAGCGAATCCTACTTTATGCATTTGTCTGTCCGCATACATTGTGTTTATGTCTCTATCTCTCGTACGGTTGTGAATTTCGGAACGTGGTCTTCACAAAACGATCAGTTCGGTTCTAAAAAAGATTTCATTGAATTTAGCCTTAGTCAGTGAAAATCGGGAACTTTCGTCACTATTTCGATACTCCAGTTTGCATAGGATTTTTTATGCGATTTATTTATTCACATCAGTTAAATAAAATAAGCATATTAAGTTTTACTGTAGTAGAAAGAAACACACGTAGTGATATATATAAGTCTTATAAAAATTAACTCGTGGTTTACGGATAATATTATAGCGTAGAGATATTCAATTTTACTTGAGAAATATGATTAAACTTTTTATAAACACTGACAAAAAATTAATTAACTTTATAATGCATTAAAATTATTTTTTATTGTTGTTATTAAGATCTCATAAAAGAAAAAAATACGACGAGATTGGACAGTTTTATAATTGGGTTATTAATTGTTTTGCGACAAGTTATCGATAAATGCAATTAATTAAAATGTTTGTTATTATTTCGATAGTAATATTCATTTATCTCATAAAATGTAATACGTGATTGACAACTAACTCGGTATAGTCAGGCAGGTCTTATTAATCTGGAAGAATTGATTAATTTTGTATTCGATTAGAGATAGTAATATTTTATAGACATTTTAATCTAATTTATTTTGGTGGAAAAAAAATTAATAATTTTTATTCACCCAGTAATTTATGTTTATAACCTACACAATGAAACGAGTTTTCTTTGAAATCTAGACTCCTGAAATAGTGAAAACCATTATTAACTATGCTTTCCAGAAAGAAAAATAAAATAATTCGTAACGTTCCTTCCCTTAAATACAACATCTAAACTTGTGTACACGACTCCAGCTGTTTAAAAATTCTACGGAGTAAAGTGGATTTTTGTGTTTCAAAAATTAATGTTAATGGTATGGGAAGTCAGGTAATTTAAGATTAAAACAGTATGGATTTGATTGTCGAGTAACCAAACGAATAGAGATCTATTAAGATTAAAAATTTAAAAGTAGGGGTCTAGTTGATTATGATTTATGTATTCTTTATTCAGCCAAATTAAAAATAAATAAACGAATACAATTCGCACTTAAGTTAACTAAGGAACTTCAGTTTTGATGCGGGTTACTAAGTGCAAACTGTTATTCGAATAAAATAATTGCATTAGGAAAATTATTTTAATTGGGGGTTCAGGATTTTTGAATTTCTTGAATGTTTGCCGGTATATTTTTCCTAACGGTTTTTACTAAACCTTTTTAAATTTATTACGGGATGTTTTTAATATTTTAAGTTTCTGAATAAAATATTCTGAGTAGTAACTAACATAGTACATACATATAGAGACTCAATAAACTAACATCTTTACAATCTCTATGTTAATTCCTTTAGAATTCCGAAATACGATTCATCAGTGGCGGACGCAAGGGAGGGGCGGTTGGAGGGTTACACCCCACTCTCTCCCATCGGCTTGAAAATACAACAGCTGTGAATATATTTTAGTAATTTAATCCTGAAATGTGTATATCTTTATATAAGAGCTGGATCGAATAAAAATTCGTTTTTGTTGGGACCGGTATTTAAATTAGGTACCAATTTCGGATTATGTACGAATGACGTCGTTACTCGTTACTCGTTATTATTGTGTACTGCACCGCTTCACGTTGGAAATTCTACGCTATTGGGATTTATAAAAAATTAATCAGTTACAGTTATCTCGGTTAGGCGATTTTTACCAACAGTTATTATAACATCAATGAGTAATATTAATAAAATGGAAATCGTCCGATGGCCAATACCGTTATTATTATACGATATAATAATACATTATTGATCGTTGAACGTGTAATATACTAATATATACCTACGCCCTACATCGGAGTTCGATATGCATATTTATAACCGTTCAAATATATGATACCGTGTAATATAAGCGACCGGGAAATCGCGATAATAATATTATAACATGCCTTGTGATGGAATTTCACTGTACACACCGGCTATACGTGTACTCTTGTTCCACCTGCAGCCCCTCCAAAGTTGTACATCACATTTCGAAACTTAATTAATGCCACAATGCAATAGTACGGACCATCTAATTGCATTTGAAACGGCCGAACGAATTAAGAAATTGTATTAAAATCGCGAACACAACTTGCGATAATGTACATAATGCAGTTAAATGCGTATAATGATGTTATAGAGAGTACGGCTCATTTTATCACGATATGCGTACCTTAATATATTAGTTTAAACGTTTCAAACTTATTATTATGTATTATAATAATAATTACGATCGATATCACCTATTCGCGTTATGTATTACACTATATCTATAATTTTCTTAAAGATAAATATCTTTTGATGTCGCGCGGATAAGCGACAAGATTTCTTTTAACACAATATTAAATAAACCCACGATGTATATATAGAAGGTCTACGTACAATCCGGAACGTGCCTCCGTGTCAGAATACTCGGAACGATTCGGCGAAAAATGTGTTTCTCGTAAAAAAAAAAAAAACCCATATAATCTTTATGTCAGGTGTACAATATGCAAAAGAACTTATATAATAGAGCACCCTTACCTTAATAACCATCATCGATCATTGATAAAATAAAAATAATAAAAAAATAAATTAAAATACAGTCCACGCGAAACGAATTTCCCTATTGTCATGCGTGTCTCCGGAAACACAATATTTATCACAATAAAAATACAAATCTGTATACATCTACTGCTCGAAACTGTCAAGAAAATAAGCTGTTTGAGCGCGTTTTTATCATACATAGTATCATCTGTCGATGATGCTATAGGTATATATACAAATATAATTTCTTGCCTTGTGAATGTTGAATTTATAGTTTTTCGAAACATTAAAATCTATGATAATATTTTACTGTTACACGAAAATAATATGATTTTTTAATAAAAATGAACCAATTTGCGTGGACCTATATCATATCAGTGACGCAACTTGGAGAGGTAGTTTAAGAGATATTTCTTCCTCCCTTTCGAAATTAGAAATATATTTTTATTAATTCTACGCAATGTGTGTAAATAGTTGCAGACCCGTCTTTATGGCACCCGCAATTCGTCCTATCTGCTTCAGATCAGCATTATTTTAATGTTCTCGATTTATATTCATTTCTATTTATTTTAAAAAAATCCGATCCATTTTTTATCCTGAGGCAGAACTCTAGTAATGCGCCTCCTGGGTAGTGGGGGTGACACACTTGCATATAATAATATATACATATGTATTATTTTTTTAAAATTAGGTTTCGAGCAAAACAAGAAATAATATTTTTAGCCACAAGTATATAATTCTCAACTCCTTATTTTATAGTAAACAAATCAATTTGAAATTTACAAATTTATTAGATATTTCAAAATAATAATTAATAATAATAAAAAATAAAATAAAATAATTATTATTTATAACTGAACTTCCCTTGCTTTTGTGTTTGCAAATTTGTTAATAACTTTTTCATAACCCAATTTACTAGCGATTTCTGTTTCTATTGAAAGAATGGCCATGCTTAATAACCTCTTCTAAATTATTGTAGATTTTAAGTCAGTTTTAATCAATTTAAGTTTGCTGAAACTCCTTTCACATGAAGATGTTGTGACGGGCATTGGAAGAAAAATCCTACTATAGAAATTTCAATACTTAGATACAATTTTTTAAGCTTATAATCGAGATTCATTTGTATGAAATCCAAAAACTTTACTGAATCAATATTTGGTAAAATTGATAAGGCTGCATGTTTAAAATCTTTAATTTTTTAAACTGTTTCCGCAGTATTTAAATCTTCATTATATTTTAGTCCTCGATCAGCAGCTGCTTCTTGCAAATCGTGTGAATTCATATTCGTTAATGAATTACCGGAATGGAATTCAAAATTGTTTAATATTTTCCTAATTTTTCCAGACCACCATGCCATCTGAGTAAGAAGAATATCTGAATATTGAGTCTATAATGGTAATTTGAAAATTTTGTTCAGCAGAAATATTTATCACATCATCATCTGTTTCATGAAGTTCTAATCTTTTTCTTTTTTTTATTCTTTATTCCTTTAAAGCATTAAAGTTGTTTGTAATTCTTGTGCAACTTTTGTAGCATTTGTAAAATTGTTTTCTATAGTTTTGTTGCCAATTTCCTACAGAGAATTTTTAAGCCCGAGTAGCAAATCGGTTTTTTTTAAACGATAAGCTTTTTTTTTGTAAAGCTTGATTAACATGATCTATAATACTTACAATTTTATTTCAAATATTAAGTAAACGGAGAAAATCAAAATTGATTAATTGAAGTAAATTTTTAGCTGTTGATTTTGTTTCCAAATTAAGTTCTGAGTCAGAAATATTTTGTAGCACCTTAAATACATCTTTTATTTGTGAGTTAAAAGTCTTAATAGCTTATGGTTTTGAAGCCTATTTGATATCTGAATAAAGTTTAAACGAAATTTTCAATGTACCAATTAAAATTTTCCATCGAGTTGTTGATTAAAAAAAAACTTATATATTTTCTGAATCACATAAAAAAAAAAAAAATTGTATCTTAAAGCATTAGCTTCATGTACGCCACTTAAGTTAAGGCAGTGAACAGCGAATGGAATGAATGTGGCTAAATTGTTTTTACTTAATACGATTGTCTGATAGCTATGGTATTTTCATGACATATTAGCTCCATTGTCATACCCCTGCTTTCGTACATTTTGTACATCGAGTTCATCAGCTTTTAATTTAAATAATATTTTCATAGTCAGCCCATCTCCAGTTTTTTCTTGTGTTTATAAAATCTACAACATTTTCTTCAACTGTAATTTTTCCCATTGTAATATCAACATAAAGAACCACTTCAGCCATTTGCTTATTATGTGACATATCCGGGAGTGTATTCAAACAACAAAGAAAAATAATTTAATTTTTTTTATTTTAGTTAATATTGCATTTCGAACTCTTCGCCCCAACAAACAGATAAATTAATTTTGTATTTTTAGATATAGGTAACTGATAGCTCCCTTGTTATGATTTACAAGATGTTGTTTTAGAATACTACCATATTTTCTGAGCAATTCTATTAAATTCAGAAAAATACCAGAATGTTTATTTTCTACTGTTGTGCTCGATCCTCCAAATGCTAAATTATTATTCGGGCAAAATAAAATTGCATTTTTGATTGCAGTTTTGAGATTTTTAACATAAAAAATTACATAAGAAAATTGCAATTCGGATTTCTTCAAAATACAAACAATATCCTTATCGTTTTACCTAGAAAATGTGATTGTTAGAAACCCATTTATTTTATATACCTACTATACACGTAGAGTAGAATGATGAACCAAAAAACAATAAATTATTATCTCGCATAGACAACGCCGAGACGTTTTTGGATATTTCATCGAATTCAATTTTCCACGGAAGCCATTGAGCATCACACGGAATAATAAAATAACACGACAAAAATATTTATTTTCTTTTATGTATTATTTGAAAGGTGAATCGACAAATATACTGGTTGTTCGTTTCACACAGCCAGTACGGGTACACCGGGCTCGACGCTAAAATAATATAATAACTATTTTCCATCACATTTGTATATTATATAAAAATATATATGTGCATATATTTTATTTTATTTGATTCTAAGCAAAATATGGAATACATAATACACTTACATATATACACCTGACGGAGGAAGAAATAGAGATTTATTGAAATGCTCGAACGAAATACTACCTACCGATATAAAAAAAGTTAAGTGGGTACACGTGTAGAAAATTCAAATATATTTACGAAACTCTTAAATGGACGGTACGCATGCGTATTATTTTGTCGTCTCCGATATCCGAACGCGCGGCATAGCGTTCAGTAGACTCGATTTCGTGCTGTTAATTTCAATACTAGCCAATTGACTTTTATTGAAATTTGACGGAAAATTATCTATGATTTTACGTTGGTTTTTTTTTCGATGTATCAACTTTTAAGCGAGACGTAAGCATTTTTAAATTCAAAAGTTTCACATACTTGTAAACTACGCTTAACAATGAATACAATTAAAAATTTACTGTTTCGTTTGAGAATCAAAAATTCGATTTAATATAATAAATCGTACTTTGTTAGTTTTAAAGAATGTTTAGTCACGACGGTTTTTATTTTTAAATTCTAGTGTAACACCGCCATATTTCGGTTTAGGGCAGTATTACAGTATACTTGAAAAGAAAAATGACGGCTATAAACTGACACTCATACAAAACAGCCACATATAACCTAAATTATGGCAAATAATCTTAAATTTCGGCTAAATTAACACCAGTATCATGAAAAAAAAAATAAAATAAATAACGGTTATAAACCGCCGTAAATGGCAATAATGACAGTTTTCAATTTTCAGAACATTTTTAAATTATGATTTATCGCAGGGCGATGGATATTTAAAAATTCTGTAGCGTTGCTTTCATTGAAATGCAAAAAAAAAAAAAAAGATGAAAAATTCATCACTGGCCCAACATTGTGTGATGCCGAGAATCATAATATTCCTGGTAGGTGAGTCTCGATTTCTGATTTCCGATAAACCGATTTTTTTTTCTCCTGATTTCTTCTGATATTTAAAAAAAATCTGATATCTGATTTTTACCGATATCGTTTAAATGATCCATCGATAATGTCAGTGTACTTTTGTTAGTAACGTATTTATTAAACTGAGTACCTATTTTTTCGAAAAATATCGGTTAAAAAAAAAAAAAAAAAATCGATAACCGATTTTCCGACATTGCCAATATAGGCAAGTATTCGATATCGAATCATGCCGAAGCTCACCTCTAATTAACGGCGGTCTAATCGTTTTGTAGAGACGATTTTTGCGATTCAACCGACACCACGTTAAAAGTGTCGAATTTTTCGAGTCGTGGCGGTCTCGTTTCCACTGGGCGCGTATTGGTCGTATACGATGTTTTTCTTTATCATAACTCGCGGTAATATTCTTCGCCCTTGTATTCGTTAATCGCGGTGTTTCATGTTATAATATATTATTCAGAAAGCGATTGACGTTTAATAAGAATCATCAAAACCGAAAACCGATAAATGAAAAAAAAAAATGTCTATAAATAGATCATTGCGTATGCATACGGGCGATATCTGGACGAACGATCTACTCGGGGTTAACAATTGTTATCGTTATGAAAGCGCGTAAACTGAAAAAAAAAAATCCCTCAAAAACATGGATTTGACTTAGTATATATAATAATTATTTATACGGTCGACGGTAAAAACGATAATAATAATAATTATATTTAAAATACGGGTTTATAGATTCTATCGTATCGCAAAGCGTTTACGGCGGAGTAGGTACCTAATTTAGTAAATATTTTTTAACAAAACGTTCGTTTTCGTACGGCTATTTATTTATTTATTTTTTTTTTTGTTTTTTCGGCGTTTAATTCGGACGTCCGTGGATTTATTTTTTAAATTAACCACCGCCGCCGTCGCCGCTAGATTTAATATATTAATTCGAATTAAATTTAAACCCGTTTACGGGATTAAATCAAGCGGTTTAAACGCTTGTATAATATAACCGTTTTTACACCAGACTGCGGTAATAATTGAACGCCTAAAAATATGATTGTGTCATTATAACGATACGTTATCAAAAAACGAAAAAAATTAAAAAAAAAATACTGAAATAATATTACGCTGTTACCTATACGTCAAAAACACGGTATCCCGTAAGTTTTGAAATTATTAATTCGCTTTTTGAGAGTTGTGAATTCTACGAAAATAAGTCTTCCGGTACTTCTGAAACTGCTGAACACCGTTTGTTTTTTTTTTTTTTTATAAATGTTTTTTAAACGAATTCTTAATTTCAATTTCGGCGTCGTTGTTCCGGTCGTCGCCGATTGTTTTTTTTTTTCGTTATTTGCCAGTACCTTTCGATAACGATAAGGCCGTATATTTTTCTCTCTCCGTGCATATTACTTTGTCCATACAAAGTCGGGAAATTTCGAAAATTTCACTTTTATTTTATAGTATAATATACACCCCTGTGAAAATAACCGATAACGATACTCAATTAAACGTGAACTTTCACCATCACTTATCGACGAGTAAAGTATCGAATTCCTTTCGAACGCTCGGCCAATAATTGAAACAGAATACCGACTGTAACACAATACGCACGATATTTTAAGTGTTTAAGTATCGGAATCGATAAAATGTTCAAATGTGTTGTACTTGTCCAATGCTCATACTTCTATTTGTTTGTATAAGAAGACGAGATTATACTTCACATCGATCGAACCGGGAACGCAAGTCACATTATTATTTTTCAAGAAACTCTCCGAAAACAATTCTTTACTTAGAGTCATTAGTTTAACGATCGTTTGTTTTACTATTTCGTCTCACTAGTATTTTTTCTTCTGAACATAAAGTCGGGAAATCCGAATAACGACCTTTATATGTATATATATATATATTATAAAGAACCGTTCGTTTTTAGGCATTATTTTTATTGTTTAAAATGAGTATTCGATAAAAAAAAAATATACACATTATTATTGCGATTATAATACGTACAGGTTCAAAATCGAAAATAATAATAGATACCTACGATGAACTCGGTATAAAAAATAAATGTCGCTTTTGTGCGTTCAGCAGTTTCCGATTCCCGTTCGTTGTTTTAATACGCATACCTACGCCTTTTGTGTACATTTACTCGAATATACCAGCAACCGTATTCGACTATTTTGAAAAAATACAATGCAAACATTTGCTTGGACATTCATGTTAGACAGCCAAATTAGAAAGATACAAAATAATATTACCTTCTCATAAAAAAAAAAAAAAAAAAAATAAAAAAACAATAATAATAATAACAATTTTAAACTTTTACAACATTTTAGATTCTGAGTGTGGCGTAGATTTTATTGGTTTTACAAAGATGGGGTTTTTTTTTTATTTGAACACTTATTCTACCAGAAAGCTATACTCCGCATTGTATACGATCTAATTTAACATTAAAATAATTGACAAAAAAAAAAAAAAAAAATAGTAATGATACTTATGAATTGGAGAAAACAATACGAGAATTTAATAACAATAAACCTATCTATTGGCTATTGCTGTAAAACAGTTTTGTTTTATTTTATTTTTTTTTTTTTTGAAAATTCTGATAAAAAATTACCCAGACAAAATATTTTTAACGTGAAAAAAAACCATTAGCAAAGAAACAAAATGTATAATTAAATTTAAAATTACCTGATAAAATGCCAATTTTTCAGTTCAGTTAACAGTGGTTCTCAACTTTTGTTGATTCGTGACACTCTTGACCACGACCATCCAACCTTGTGTCGCCCTACTATCAAAAAGCTTTTATATCCAACATTTATCGAGGGAAATCAGAATTAATATCACCTGTATAAGTAACACAAAAACCGTACGATGCTTTAATGTTACTTGCATCCGTTTGTGTTGAAAGAATAATAAAATTAAGCAAATTTAAATCTTCTAAACACTGTGCATATCTTTAAACCGACTAATAAGTTGAGATAAACTTTTATCCGTCACACGGAAAAATATTTTAACTTTAAAGTTTAAAGAGAACTCTTCAGTTGTGCTTTTGCTTCAGTTGTGTGGTATAGTTAATATTTATTTATATCATAATGCAATTATTTAAATACACAATAGACTAAACTACTATAGTGAAAAACAAAGTTGATATTGATGAATGATGATACCAGATAGCGGATACGTAATAAACAACGTCAAATTAATACAAGTTTAGAACGATCATGACAACACGATGGTCGATTATTGATTAATTTGATAATAATATTTGTGTAATGTATTATGCGCGTGCGGTGTGTTTATGGAAATAATATTATATCCATTGTTCACCGGCAACTGCCTCTACTTTCCAATCACTACCGGCAACGGCTCAGATTCTCATCGGAAACTGATTAATTTTCTTTTCCCGGCACCACCGGCACCGTCTAAGTTACCACGGCATTCGTCCTATGCCCGTTTAACAGTATATTGAATTCCCAGCGAGTATCGTTAACTTCTAAATATTGCATTGTGCTTTCGTAGTTAGGTAGTTAAGTTTATATCACGCGTTACGTATCCGGTCTCTTAAATGATTGATTGTAATTTTCTTGTGATCAATATATAATTGTTAAACTTTGTATACCTGAGTTGTATTTGTAAAAAATAAAAGACAACCTTTTGGATACCTGTAAATACACGTGTTTATATATTTTATGTTAACGACGGTTATCTAGCGGGAACGTTACAATCCGAACTTATATCGTCGAAATATTATGTTTACCCTGGGTCCACAGTATTGTTTAAATGCTTTAACAACACCATTAAAACTTTTGATTTTCTCTTAAAGTTATTATTTATTTTAGCACTATGCGGTCCCATAAACAATAACATTAAGCAAAATATTAATTTTGCACATCATCATCATCACCTTTTCCTTTATCCCTTTATTCCTTTATTCTGTTAAATTAATTTCAGACTGATGGTACCAATCTTTTAAATTCAGTCCAATATTACCTGTAAACGACAGTTTTGATGCATACCGATATTCCATGTTTCCAGTTTTCATCCGTATTAATCCTTTAATTGAGCGTTTTATTTCAACCTCGACTGCGCCATGTTTCACTTTATTATTTATATATTTTATACTTAAATACATTTTATTATTATTAAAATAACAGTATTTTTATTATTATTATTAAATTACAGTAATTTATTATTAAAACAATACAGTAATTAATTAGTACGTGATGTGTTTGGGTGCTTCATATATATTGAAGAGTGAGTGACATGTTTGACAATTTTTGTGCTTTTCTTCGATTTCACCAATTCATTTTCAAACACATTTAATTTCCAATAACAGATTATGAACGGGTTATTCGTTATCGACTCGTATAACTTATGTTGACTATCCAAAACGTGACCAGTATTTTTCAAATTAGTCTGGCAATAGGCAATTAGTTCGGACGAAAAAGGGCGAAATCCGTCGCTTTTCCTTGTTTCAACACCGAACCAAGGTAATATTTTACACTATCGAGATTATTAAACATTTTGTGTATCCAAAATGTCCCTCAAACACCGCCGACAGTAATCGCTGTTGATATAAAATAGGGCGTAATATTTTGCTACAATTGCCAATATCGTTTACCGTTTCGTCTAATTCGGGCGTACCAGTTTTAAAATCCATGTTTTTCGAGACCAGCATATGATCTGGCACTTGTGCGGATTTTACAGTATCATTCCCTTCGTACATTTTAGCGTTAAATATTTTGAACACGTGATTTTCGAACTAAATCAAATATTTTATTTTGTTAATAAAATAGGGGTTTAAAAAGCAATAGTATCATGGCTAGATTGTTTTATATATTTATACTTGCTAACGGCAATGCTTTGCTATTGCTAGATAATAATGTAAATAATAATAACAATATAATTTTCTTGTATGTGACAACCAAATTATCATCTGTATCACTAATGTAACCCATGAACAAATAAAAATTAACAAATAAATTTAATTGACGGCTATCCTATCTTCTAAGTTGGACCAAATCACACAAATTGAGCATTATTTTATCAAAATCGGTTGAGTAGTTTCAGAATGCATTTCATACACACTTGTTCATTTTTCAAACTGAATGGTTTTCTAATTACTATATTATGTTCGAGCTTCGTAATTTCATAATTAAAACTGATAATTGCAGACATTACAAATAATACAAAATTAAATGTATGAAAAAAAAAAAAATAAACAAACATAATTTTTAGAAATTTCCTGTGGAAAAAAAGAACGTTCAAGCAAACATCTCTGTACATGTTCTGTGTGTAGTTTTTTTTTCTCTCTCCGGAAATACGTGTGAACGAATAATAATCGTCCGCTTGTTAAATCGATCGTTGTTGTCGTTCCTCAATATTTGTATACAAAATTGTATTTTTCAGTGGTGGATGTCGGAAATCGGTCTTGTGACCAGTGCCAATAAATATACACGTTAATAAATGGACTATCATATAATTATGTCGCAGATGCGCGTTTGTTACCACGTAAAAATGACAGACTACGAAGACGTAAAGGTGCTATTTCCACTGCTGCCGTGTTCGCGTATTTTATGGTGACCGATTGACAATTCTAATTGTCGGAACCAAAAAGTGAAAAGACAAAATTGTTGAACACAAGTAGCTTAAATAATGTAAAACAAATGCATCGTTATTCGGTCATTCATTTTTTTTTTTTTTTTTTTTTTTGTAATTGGTTCTGTGATGAATGAAATATTACCAAAATCTGTTAATCTCCCCGATACGTCTCTGTTATTATTTTATAACATTTTGACGACACAAATATTATGCACGAGCGCGCACAAAACAACTATAGATTGTCATAGCATAATACAATAATACGATGAGTTGGTGTATGGCAAGGAAACAGACCGAACGGCCGACTTGACCTTTTGATAAGATATTATAATTACGTACATTGTCCGGAGTTCTTCGATAAGAATAATTAAGTGTTGGTATCTATACCTATACACCGTTCGTTATACCGCGCTGGCAGCTTCGTTGCTATGAACAGACGAAGTCGGCAATCTAGTCGTTTTGTTCATTCGAGAGTGAATATAATAATAATAATAATAATATGTAACAAGGAATACGGCTATTGTTCTCTCGCATTCAGTTTCTGCCAGTGTCTTTGAAATCGTGTTATACGCCATTTTGGTTTTACATTTTGCCGAGAATCTGTCAACGCGTTGACAACGTACAGTCTACAGAGACTATATTCTGCTATATAGGTAAGCACGATAAGTTTGTCATCAGCTGTATTAAACGAACAATAATTATATACACGCCAACAAACAAAGGTTCAATTAATGTGTAAACCGTGAAATCGTTAAAAAAAAAAAAGAAGGGCTGATATTTTTGCGGGCGTACTATTGTTTTACGAGACATGTTAAAAAAAAAGGATAAGTAGAGTAATTTAATTTATATATGTACGCGGTAAACCCCTGCTAACGAAAAACGATTCCGAACAGAGTATTATTATTAGTCGTATTCGGTCCCTTGTGGCCAACGTAATTAAGATATCAACAAAAAATTAGACAAACGCTTGTTAGATTTTCTTATTTATTAAGAAAACTATAAGAAAATAATATTATCACCTTCCATCAACAAAATCAAAAATACTACAAGAAATTTGTTACCAAGTTTTCGATTGGAGAAAGATTTTTGGTTGAAAAGTTGTTTACGGACATATACGTCAATGTATTGTAGTAAGACCAATAAATTCTTCGCTTTGCTCAGAATCTAAAAATTAAACGATAGATACCCTTGGTATTTGGGCTAGTCAATCGTTTTTTTCAAATTTTTGAGTTGTGAACTCGTCGTGATCTCTACTGTCGCAGTAACTTCTTAGAATCTCGGAAAATCTGATATTTCTTTTTTTGCTAGGTGTTCTATTTTCATATCGAATCATCAGTGATATAATTAATTCACTATACAAACGTAGAACAGTCAATCCACAAATTTAAATAATTAATTTGTTTTGTTAGAAATGTTCGTCAGTATCACAGACGCAATTTATTATTTATTGGTTTATGTATTTGCAACCAAAATTTATATTCGTTTCATTTTAGGTTTATAATTTAGTAGACATAATTCTGGCTCTCAACATTTTTGCCCGAATTACACCAAAGGGTCCAGCATTTTTCGGTATTAACGATAATCGAGTAGTTATTAAATTATAATATATTATTTTTTAGGATACCTACGTTATATTTTTTATAAAATAAAATAAACACGTATTTTGATTATTGATATTTTGATTGGCATTTATAATTTGATGTATATATATATATATATTGTGGTTCTAATCGAAAATCCCTCGAGCTCAACTAAATTTTTTTATAAATAATACAAAAAAAAAAAAAAAAATAAATAAATAAAAAAATAGGATAGTTTATTAATGTCAAATATTTAAAAATATTCTGGGAAATTAATTTCCAATATTTTATTCCGAAATATTTCATTATGAAACGTAGGTATAATATGTGTTTACATAACAAATTAATTTACTGAAAACTATCGATTCAACTGCCAAAAAGTTGTTTAATTAGTGAAAAATAATAAATCATCAACTAATATAAAAAAAGAATCAATATTTACATTTTCGATTGGGTTTTGATGTTTATTTTATTATTATAATAAAATGTATAGCTAGTTTTGAGCACTTTAAACTTGTTAATAATAATTAAAATTGTTTAATACATTTTTCTTTTTATTGTTTATAAGAAAATGGACGAAAAAACGTTAGCGTCAAAATAAATTATAGTAATTGTACTAAATGAAAAGCATAACTTATAGTATTAGAGGTAATGAAAATTATAATTAAATACAAGCACCATTATTACCAAGTTAGGCTAACAAATTTCGTCATAATAATATAATAAATTTAAAAAAAAAAAAAAAATCGAAAATTGTTAATACTGATGTACTTCCTTTTTTATTAGTTGTTGATTTATTATCTTTTATTAATTAATTTATACAACTTTTTGGCGATTTAATTCGATATTTTTCATAGAAACTGTTATTTTTCAGAAAACTAATTTATTATGTAAACAAGTAATAAATAATCCGTTTCAAAATAAATTATTTCGGAATAAATTATAATTACACTAAATTAAAAGCATAATTTATATTAAAGGTAATGGAAATAGCATCAGGTTATTATTATGTAACGTCTTGAACATGAGAATTCATAAATTAAAAAAAAAAAAAAACAAGAACTTCGTTACTAGAATCGAATTTTGTCCGAATACTATAATAATGTTAATATAATATTTGAAGAGTAATTCCAAAAAAAAAAAAAAATTGTTAAATTAGATCATATATGATGGAGGGTGGGATTGAAAGTTGAAAGGAATATTGAAAGGTATATTCTCGATACTAACGCTATGCACTATTAAATTGCGTATTCTTAGCTTAGTATAGACTGTGGAGGGTCTGTAAGGGTGTTCAAATATAAAAATACACCCTACTTCGGCAAAAGCACGGTGAAATTCAATCAAAATGTAATCACTTGTATTTGCCTATAGAAAAAAAAATATAAAACGTTAATTTCCGATTTTGTACTCATTTGGTCCAGTGAAGGCCACTAAAGGTGTTCAAAAGAAGTGGGATAAACTATATAATATACCTTTTAGATACACATATAGGACACGATACAGTGTAACATTTTCTATTTTTGAGAAAATTCGACAAAAATAAAAAGCAAAGATCGGTTGTTGTGAGGAGAAATTATAATGGCGTTTGATAAATAATACAAATAACTCCGCACGGTTTTTGTCCGTAAGACAATAACAACACTAGGTATTATTATTATTGATTCTGTTTATTTTATAAATACATTCGTTTTCGGATTGGAAAATTTTTTCGTCGCATTCAGTAGTCAGTCATTTGTGTGCCGTCGAAACACAATAATAATTATTGTGTTTGTAGCAATAATATAAATTCTCTTCAAGAATTAATGAAACTGTCACGGGATGGTTTGCGCGCACACAAACTCAAAACTATACGGTGGCGTGTCAAAATGCTTATAAATATTCGAGAGCAGTCAACTGGCGCAATTTCGAAATGTATACGCGAAAGTTTTATTCGCAAAACGCGAATTACCAATTCAACAAATCCTTCGATATTATTATTATTATTATTATTATTGTGTAATGTAAACTTTTGATATGCAAATATCACATTGTATGTTTATAAATCACCAGGATAACCGTATATTAAAGCGAGACGCGACTTGAAATACATTTGCGCGATATAATAATGTTAGCGCGTTATATCGTGGTGATGGGGCTCTTTTTTTTTCTTTTTAAAAAATCGAAAGAAAAAATTGCATTTATTAAACATTATAAACAACGAGACCATTGTTGAAAAAAATCAAGTAGGTTACATTTTAAATTAAACTAAAAAAGCCGCACCATGAATAGACTTGCATGGTTTTAGATGGAAAGTTTAGAAGGTATCTAGGTATGCATTTTATAGTTTATACACAATAAAATAAACAACGATAAATTAATGCAATGAAAACGATTCTGTGCGGAACTTGATATATTATGGTAATATGGTTGCAAATAATTATATGTTAATAGGGTACTATAATTATGCATACAGTATGTACAGTAAAGTTAGCTTTATTGTCGAATTTTCCTCGAAAGTAGAAACTATTGCTCCTTCGGGACCGAATGAGCTCAAAACTCAGAAATTTAAGTTGTTTTATAAGCGGATTGAAATGTTAAAATTTAGGTTGAATTTTATTACGAACGCCACCATGTTGTTGCGGGAGGACGGTGGTTTTTTTTTAGATATGTAATAAACTTCTAAAATCGAGACTCTAAAATCGAAGCCAGGCGGATGGCATTTTAAATATTTATGCAATTTGTACACCTATAGTTTATTTTATTTATTTTTCATTTAAGTATTATGTTGTCAATCGTATTATAATACTTGACGCAATTTTACGTCGCTAAATTTTTTTTCGTGTATAATCAAAAAAATTCCCAGTCATTTATATTCTTCGATTTAGTCGTTTGAGACTAATTTAGAGATTCCAGCACCTAGAATCAAACCTATAAATATAATAATATAATTCTACGTGTAATCCATATTTGTTTAGCTTTTCATTGGGAGCCGAATTAAATATTTAAATAAAATGTTACTAAAAATACGATTTTAACAAAAAAAAAAAAAAAATAGAATATATTAAAATAGAATACATTTATTGACAAAAAAAAATCATATTGTGAGTGTCATTACCTTGGTGGCCCTTATAAACTAATTTTGAATAAAATATGTTCGAAGAGAAAAATTTTAAATGCACGTTATTGAATGTCACTGAATTTATAATTCGGTATACGCAAACGATGGAATTTTGGGTGACCATAATAACATAAAAGTTATTATAAAATAATTGTAATCAGCTTATAATGCACGGTTTTCTTTAATTTGTTCGTATTTTATAATTGAAAACCACGTAGAAACTGCACGATCGAGACAGCATAAAATTGATTTCGTTATTTAATTTTTTTCAATCTTATAATCTTGGACTTCGAAAACTTTTAAATTTTAAATCGTGGATCGTTTGTTAGGGTATACCTATAGTGACAAAGTTTATATTCAATATTAAATAAAACAATTTTAAAAGTTAAAATTAATTTTTTTTTTATTTTTATCAGTCGACCACCCTCCCGCACAGAAAGTTATTTTACCGAAAATATAACTAAACAACAACAAAAAAAAAAAAAAAAATCCACACGTATATAAAGTAAAAGAAACCTGGGTTACTTAATATATATATATATATAAAAATATAATAATATTTTTGAAAAGTTTTTAGTGGACAAACAAAAACTGCGCGTGATTACAATAAAAAATATAGAACAAAAATCAGACATAAAGAAAAAAATAGAGCCGATACTGTAGACGGGTGTGCTACTGTTGTAGGTAAGAAGTTGGGAAGGTACAATAGAAATAGTTATTCAATTTATATTTGTATACAACGATAAACAATGGCTAACGAGTAACGATTCTTAGCGAAATTCGGTTAAATATGTTTTGAAATACCGTGATTTTTACGATTATCGTCAAAATTTGAACTAAAAAAGCTTATAGAAAACAAATTAGTAAAGTCCGCTTTGCGAGCGTGCAAAGTTTCTGGTTTCTAAACATACTTTAAACAGTAAACTATAATCCCATACACAATTCTGACACTCTAGTAACCCAGTGGCTAGTATACAGGAATAGTATACTAAGGAATTTTAAATTTTGACAGAAAATTTATAATCGCCTTTTCTAGACATGGTAAAATATTTTAGCCATTTTTCAGTTATTCATAGACATTTTATTTTTGCAATTTTTTACGTAATTCTTACTCGATAGGTACTCTGTGGATATAACTAAACAGGAATGCTTAAAAATTTGACAGGAAGTTCATTATAATTCGTACTCAGTGGTAAAAAGACAAAAAAAATTGAGTGCAATGTAGTATTTTTTATTTATATGAGTTTGAATAACAAATTTTGATGAAACTCGTAAATATTACGGCCTTTCAAAACATGCAATTCGTTCTAAATTGCTTTTCTTTAACAATCGTTTATCGCTGCTTATACAGATATAAATTAAATAACCGTATGCATCCTACCATCTCAACTTTCCACCTACAACAGTGGTACACCCGTCCCCAGTATCAGCTCATTTGTAATATTGGATAGTATACAATTTACTTATATTTAAATTAATAATGATACTAATTTATGATAGTATAACATATTTCCTTGTCTATCAAATAAACAACCGTAAATATGTATTAGTTACTGCTCGGATGGAGAGACGGATACAGCGGGGATGTAAGGTGTTCTAAACTAATATTTCTAAGCCAAAAACTGTAAGAACGATTTAGTTAAATCATATGTTCATATATTTATATTAACTATACAAGGTGTAATACGAAGATCTGATACCTGAAGTAACTTTTGTTCTGTACAATAGTATTAAGTTATAGGTTTCTCGACATAAGTTTATAGCACTTTATATCCCCCTTTTGTCTGTCTAACCATTTGTATAGTTATATCGTAATATATTACATAGTTACAATATTGTTATGGTTGTTGATTTGGCTGACAAGGAGATATATTATATTACTCAAAGTCACATTATTATTATCATTACTATCAGTTTAAATATAAGTATAAAAATAAATTCATAATAGCCAATATTAAAAACAAATATTTACCAAAATAAAATCACCTTTAAAATTATAAAAATGTCCTGTCAGCTTATCACACATGAAGATATTTATATAACTTAGTTTTATAGACATAAAGATACTATATTAAGTTTTTAAATTTGTTTTAAATAAACAAAAATACAAAATTATTTTTCATGGAAAAAATTGGTGAATTGATATTATATTTTAGTAACGACAATGAAAAAAATTTAAGTTATCGACAAATTATACAAATTTTAGAAAATTAACGATCCATCATTTGTTAACATATTTTATAACACCAAAATTTTATTTAAACATTTTTAATACTAAATCACCTAATTTGATTTCTTCTTCCATTTAAATTTACATTTTTAGTTTATACAAAATATAAAATAGGGGAATTTAAGCGTAGGGATTTATCATAAGTTTTAAACTTTTAAATATTGAGTATAACAAAAGTTATTTCAGGTTTTAGATTTTCGTGTTATAACCTGCATGATATTGTCATTTATATACGATTTATTATACTTTCAATTTAAACAACTAAAAATAAAATTTTAGGTTTCAATGTGTGAACTACAAATTAGTTTGTTATTATAGTATAATTATAATTTTTTTTTAAATTAAACATTTAATACATTTTCCCGGTGTTTCTATGGGGTTAATTCGGGGTTATTTTTTCAACTATTGAGAAATTTTTTTAAAGAAAGACTTACATACTTTGCATGATGGATACAGCTACTATTGTTGGTGAGAAGTTGAGAATATAGAATATAGAGGGGAAGTTAATTTGTATCTGTAAGCAACGATAAACCATTGCTTACTAAAAACGATTTTGAGAGGAATTCATTTGATAGTTATGCTTTGTTAATAATATATATGTCATATTACGGTAAATAATTAAATAATCATTATATATTTTTTTTTTAATATTATTTGTGTAATATTATAATGATTTTCCTGTTTTTTTCCGTTTCTTCCGGTTTTCCCGTTTTTTTCCCCCGATTTTTCACATTTGTTGGGAAAAATCTAGGCGAAATTCGAAAAATGACCATTTTAAAGTACCTTCCCACTCAGATTTACTTTCAGAAAATGTACTATCATTGTAAAATGGAATAAAATTGATGGTAAGAAAGTTGTTCACAGGAAAAAAAAAGGCCGTAATATTTCTTTACTAATACCTACATTCCCGTTTCATCCTATTTGTTGAAAAAACTCCTGATTTTTTTTATTCAATGTTTTCCAACAATTTCTGGTATATTTTATAGCGATTAGTTTACCACGTTGGTTACTTATATAGTATGATGAAACTATTAAATGGCATTATAGAAATATTACTCGAGCGTAGAAAGCGAAGAAATTCGAGTGGGATGTTTTGCTGTGATGTTGTGGTCACTACCGTTCACGCAGACTATAATATTATGTTATATAGGTTGCATTATGCGTTTTATTATACTCTTGTGAAACGTTAGACTTATAACATCGCATAGCTATTTAAACTCAGAATACAGTATGTAATTTGATATTTTTAAACGTTTAACAACAACTTCCGTGGATGGTATTGATTTATCATAAAATATAATGGTAATATCATTATATTTTAAATGCAGGTTATTTTTTCAATTTCAATACTTGCCTAACAATATTCAAAGACATTTTCCGTTTAAAATTTTATAAATTCCAATATTTTTAATTTATTTTAAATTATATAAACATATAACGGGAGAGGGTATATAATTCTACGGGTGTTTGACAATCCCTGGGCCTCGTCATCCTACTGGAGATACGCCCCAGGTGGCATATGGTATTGTTGCTTTACGGCAGAAGAATTCATCTTACGGTGAACAATACCATTGACATGCTGTCTAGTATACTGAGGAGGCAGAAGGCATTTCTAAATTCAAAATCCACAACATCAGGAAGCCAACGGGAAACCACCTGATTATATTAACCACAGGCAATCGTAATGGACAATGAAAAATGTTTTTATCTAATTTCCAACAATTCAAAAACGGATAGTTATTTATACATTATTATACACGGATATGATTACTATCCATAGACACTCAAATAGGATATTCACATATTAGAAATATAGATTCAATATATTGTCTCATTCGCCTTCGTCCCAACTATTTGGGGTCGGCCACCCTCGTTCTAAATTTTTACTGCTTTAGATTCCATAACTATCCATTGTTATCGCATACCTAAATAATTTCGGTCTATTTTCCCTCGTCTTTTCTATTTCGAAACCACGCCTAAGCTACCTCATAAGTCGTTATCTTATCCTTTCTCATTACTCCATTTACGCACCTAACTATTTTCATCTCTGATACACCCATTCTCTGCTCTATTTTTCTCTCTACCGGCCACCACTCTGAACCATTATTAATTAATTTGCAAAAATCGGATTAATAATTCGGTGCATATCCATAAAAATGCATTGTTAAATAAAAAAATTGTTTTGCTATATCTGTAAGTACTCGCGGTGTGAAAGTGGAAAATTTAACGCGTACGGTCGACGGATTTATTATATTTATTTTAGATTTGGATGAACGCATAGCGAGGAATGTATTTTTTTTTTCAAAATTATTATAAAGTAACTGAATCGGCGTATCGCGGAGTATCGATGAAATCCATATTAAAGTAGAAGTCGTGAACCGCGCTGTACATTATGGGCATTTTTTTTTGAAATGTCCTATAATGTACAACACCGACGGCTAGTGGCAGTGCGGCATTATAGTGGTATACGGGACAGTTCATTAAAACAAAAGCCCTTTGTTTTGTTATATACGTATATCACATCACAAAATAAGCCTTTTGTGTATAAATCAATCGTATAAACACGGGGCAAAAAATCCATCATAATAATACGAAATTTATATAAAATTATGAATATTATTATATTTAAAATATTCATCATCGTTGCGCTATAAAATAAATTGCTCAACGACGTGCCCTTATTCAAACGCGCATAATGTATAGAACAGATGCAATTTACTGCCATTACGTTATGCGACATTTACATCGCGTTTAGTACATTAAATCGTACAGAGTACTGCGTATATACGGTGATTCGAATGTTTATCCCGTTTCGGTGAATTGCCAAAATTATCGCTATGTGTATAATATGAACACGGCTGGAAACACCGTATAAAGTCTAGTGACACCGTCATAATAATGAAAATATAGTGTATTATACCAGGACGTATAATACACAATGTCGGACGACTTAGTGCGCATCGCGGTAATTATTTAAATTCCGAAATATCGCGGATTTGAATAAACAAAATTGCGTGACTATGTATTATTTATAGCACAGCGGATATTTTTAAAACACCCAGAGGAATTACAGGCGGCGAACTTTGAACGGCCGCAGTTGACGGTTTTTTTTTAAAAACAAAACAAAAAAAAAAAAACCTACGAGTGGGCGAAGAGATAACTTTGTTTTAAACAAAACATTTGACGTAGAGACTCCGTCGGGTGCCTCGCAATGCTCAATTACAATAATCCGTCGTTAAAAAATGCGACAGGTAAAAATTTAGTTGAAAACTTATTTTTTGATATTCCGTGTAGTATTGAAAACTGAGCATTTTTTATTGTATAGTTTTTTTTTTTTTGTAATTCAATTAGAAGTATTCGTATACACTTGAAATGATGATTTATATTTGCTTTTTCTATAAAATTTGAGCTATTTGTGTGATATTTATAGATATTTTAGTTTTGGGAGATTTAACGTAATTTGTATTTGGTAAGTACTCTACTACAAATTTTGACGAAAATCGTAAATATTATGGTCTTCTAAAACACGTGTAACCTATTTTCGCTCCGAATTATATTTTCGTTATCAATAGTTGATCGTTGCTTACCGATATAAATTAAATAACTTCACATATATCCTATAGTTTCCTAACTTTCCACCTACAACGGTGGCACATCCATCCCCAGTAACAGATCTTCTTCAATTTTGTAAACGGCATATTATTTTATGAGACGCATGCAGGTATCACCGCCGAATTTTATAGAATATTCACGTTATAATTTATAAGACATAGGTTAGGTATCATAGATTTAATATAATATAAACTTTTTTCTATAGTTTTCGTTTTTTGGCCACTTTTCAAAAAATTCATAAGACTTACGACTTTACATATATGTATTAATAAATATTATTAAAATTCCCTTTACACAGCCATGTCGGATGCATCACGAACATTCCTCTCTGATCATATCTAAACATATCATATTACCATTTATTCGAAACTATTAAACTCGTTGAAATTCATAGAACTTTTAATTTAAATTTTTTTTGTTTACCATCATGGGCGCAAACAATTTAAATTCACATTTATAATATATTAAATATTATACGAAACAAAGACATAATATATGCTAAACGCGATATAGACATTTTCGTTTTACCAATATTCCGCTTTATAATATTTGCCAATTTTTTATATTATTATATATAGTTCGCAACATCACTTTAGTTACAGTTTTTTTTTCTGTCACTGCCATTTTGTTATTAACCAAAGAATATTTATTTTTATTACCAAGGGGCATGCGCGTGACCTGCTTTTTACTCAAAAATACACTTATAGAAAAAAACACTCATGCCCCGTAAAGTGAAACGATTTCGATAGTCTTTTTTTCTTTTTTTTATTTCAAAAAGTACGAATTTTTATAGATCGAACTGGACTTGGATTTTGAAAAATTATACTTCTAATAATTATATTTTATAAGTTAATGTTTAATATGACCGATTTCAACCTTTTTATTTTATGGGACTTGGTTATACTCGTATAATCAAAAATCAAAGTCCTATGTCCCCTGTTAGATGTTTTTCTCTATTCAACAAATAATTATCTATACCAGATCACTGTTCATGACATGATTGTATTTTTTGTAAAGCGCGGGGTTGAGCGTAAGCCCATTAACGTAAAAATTAAAACTGATTGAATTATATTTGTTAAGAATTGCACATGTTACAAATTCGTTATTAACAACTGTTGACAATTTATATATAAAAAAAAACTACGAGCAGAATTCTTAATATCTTTAGATACACATGTTTAGAACATATTATTATTATATTAAATTACCTATTTGTAACGATATTTCGCATAAATCATTTGAAACTTTTGACTTTTATGTATATTTATCTTTATTATTTTATTATGTAAAATATTACAATGAAATATTGTGCTTGTATCATGAATATATGGCTAAAAAAAAAATAATAAAAAAATTGATCTATACAAATTATCATGTATCATATACAAGTATTTTTCAACACCTACTTATAAAACAATTTTTCAAAAGTAAATTTAATATATTTCCAGTGTACAGCAAAATAATATAAGAAAAGTAATTCGTCATAATCCTGTTTCGGTTGTCTATCTATAAAGCTCGGAAGAATATTTTTATTTAGATGCTTAATGATTCAGTTAACGCTTTAATATTAATGTTGAATCTGTATTCGGTATTATCAAAAAAACAAACTAAATTAGATTAAAACGGCGAGAGTTTTAAAATTGTATTATTATCGTCGTATTCGAGTTACCCGATAACCCCTGTGCTTTACTGTATAAATTATAGAGAAACGTGTGTTTTGAATACTATATAATATATTAAAGTAGTTGTATTTTTTTTTTTTTTTTTAGTATAAAACATTGGTTTTGAAGAAAACAAGAAAAAACACTATACCGGGACGTTCGTTCAGAATGTAAATGTACCCATATATACACACGCCACCATAAAGTCGAGTGCTCCGGGGGACTCGGTGATCAAAAGACATTTTCATTTCGTGAATGATTATACTATTATTTCAAAACGTACAGAGCTATCTATATAGATATGTATAAGATGTATGAAAATGTATGTTGATATTTTGATATAATATATAAGGTATATTATTATATCGCCGATGTCTTTTTTATTTTTTACAGCACTTTTTTTTGAGAAATTTCACACAATAAAAACTGTTGGACACCCAGTAGAGTACCTACGATTGTGCTTATCGTGTGTTCACTATAGAAATTATATACTATAAGATGAAATTACTATAATAGTATTTAGTAAAAACATGTTATATTTTATATAGTAAATACTCTCACTGAAAGGGTGCAGAAAAAGTCCAATAGTTAAGAAAGATATTTTCTCTATATATGTTCGAGGACACACAGTGGCGTCCATGAAATTGGCCACACACATTGTCCTACAGACGAAAAACAGATATGTATGTATGTTTGAGCCACCGAGTCACTTTGTTAATTTTTAAATTTTGAACGTTATAATACAATAGGTAAAATTAAAAATTAAATAGAACAATAATTAACAATAAAATATCTAAATCATTCAAAAATTTAAAACAATTAAATCAATGTGACCTTAGTAAAGCGTATAAGCTTATAAGATTAAATTGTTAAATTTTATATTGCACATGTAACTCACTTTAAAATTTAAATTGCATAAAACAACATACAAATTAATTATTTGTTCAAAGAACTGTAACGTAAGGGTTACAAATTATTTCTTAAGAAATGTAATTATTTCCTTAAACACTGCACAATTTTGATACTGGTTTGAAGTCCATGGAATAATATGAGGGAGGGGGCAATTTCAAACGTTTAAACGTCAGGTGCCGCATCGCCACCACATATATATATTGTTTTTAAACATTTAAAAATAAAAAACCAATTCCGAGACAATGGGTGTCTTACATTATATTTATCACATGTATGTGTATTAAGGGATATTCCGAGTGTGTCCTATTTTCAATTTTATATTTTTCATAGCCCGAGTTTGTCTGCGGTCTTATCGAGTATTTTTATTTTGAACTGTTTGAGTGTCTTTTAGGTCTCTAGGCCTTTTTTTTATGGGGAGGGGGAGGATGAAATATATTTTCACCCCCTCTTTAAAATGGAAAATTTCTCAAAAAAGTAACCTCACAGCTACAATTTTCTTCCAATTACACAACACAGGAATATGACTGTTTTATATTTATAAAATATAGCATTTTAATACATAAAAAAAGAAATTTGTATTTAATTAATTATAATATTACAACGCGTGTTATAAATTTATAATACAAACCTTCGGTTTTTCATAAAAGAGAATTTTCAATGATATCATCCATCGGTATACTTATTGGCTGCTACTATAAATATGCAACAGTCTTATGCCCGCATAAGCGATCCTGGTACATTTATTTTGTAATTAGAAATCAATGATAAAAGACAACGGTTGAACCGTCAAAACGAAATTACAGCTCCAGAAATATTGACTAGGTTCGACCAAAGATAACAAACATATTTTAATATCTATAGATTTGACCATGTCGTTATATTATTAACTACTTAATGAAAAATACATTTTCAAAAATGATTGTAAAAACACTAAAAACAAATAATAATGAATGTATATAATATTATGCAGCCCATCAGGCGAATGTCTCTCTTTTCCCCTCACCTATAGGTACGCCACTAGACTTGACAAAGGGCAATTTCGGGACGCCCTCGGGTAACCCCGACATCAACGCTTCGCGACTAAATAAATATACCTAAATTAAAATAACTTATACCGCCCAATATTTTCTCTATTCCGTTTAACAGATTATGATTTAATAGAATAAATTTCAAAATGCAGCCCGCAGAGGAGGGAAGTCGTCTACTTTGTCCAACCAAAGTTACGCCCAGCGATATAGTTACATCAACGTGTACATGTGTGCAATGACCTCGTACACGAGAGTGCACCGAGCGGTCATCAAACTCTTGGTAATCTCGTACAGAATCGAATACGTGAACTTTTATCGAAAAAAGTAGATAGATACAATAATAATAATAACTATTATTATATTTATGTTTATATATAAAAAAAAAAAAAAAAAAATAAAAAAAAAAATGTTAAGTGGTATTACAATAAAATACAAACGAATATTATTATTAATAAAATATTTAATATGACGGCGATCTTTGACCAGCTCCGCTCCTATCCGAGTTGACGCGTTATCGGGTTTCGTTTCTCAGTTCCCGATGATTTTTTAACAGTTATCGGACGTTATCGGTTAGCCGTATTTTATCCACATATGCACATTCGTGTACACTTTTCGATACTGCGACGGCAGTTCTCGTAACACCGTACACTGTGCACAGTCTGCGGGCCGCGTTTAGTTTCTTCCGAACTACCGGCCACCATCCCGCGACACGCCGCCATGGATATCGTTCCAGTCGAACCGTACCAGTTCACCGTGTCGGCGACCAATTTCTCATTCTCGTTTTTCAGGGTGAATACAAATTGTTTTTTCGCCGTCTTGAGAGTCGCCATTCTCAATATTATTATCATGCGTAACGTTTTTGTTTTTGGTCTCTTTCCGCGTGCAGGAATTGTCCACAAACGTCGAAGGCAACGTGTTCGCGTCCACGTACAGCGTCAATTTGCTACTGTTGCTCCTGACCATCGGGGCCCAGCACAAGACCGCTGATCAGCTCAAGTCGTTGTTGCGGTTGCCCGAAGAGCAGACGCAGCGGTACGAGGAAATCAGCACATTTATCGAAAACACTCAAGTAAGACGACGTACTGTACATGGTAGTATCGTTAAAAAATGACGGTTACCGGTTAAACAAATATTATATTGCTAGCATCATAGACGTGCAAAAATTGATTTTGGATTCATTATATATTGGTGAATTTTTTATTTGAAAGACTTACAAAAATGAACGCCGAATAAATAAAAAAAATGATTACTTACGTTATTTATCACTGCGATAATTCTCCTACTTCAAGGTGCTTATCTATCTATCTGTCTAGTATTTTGATATTTAGCTATTACTCGGTAAACTGAATTCGTATACTATACCTACTATTGCCTATATTAAATACTTAATAATGTAGATGTAACCTATATTATCTACCAATAGATTTTAATTCTTACATCAATGATCCAATGAAAGAGGACATATTCAAAAATAATTCAAGGGATGTGTTGGGGTAATTAAAATCTATCCAATACCAATATAGTTTTATTTCAGAGAGTAGTGTTGAATTATATTTTTTGTAATCATTGGCAGAAGTACTATCATTGATCATGTAATTAATGGTATTATCCCTTTAGTGACTAAGGTTGTCGCTTGGTTCATTAGTATTATTTCTCGTAATAATTATTATTTTTTTATATTATCAACTTATATCTCCATTGGAGACGCTCCGGTAATGAAGGAGTTAAGTGGTCCTTTATTGTTTTGGTGGGCTGGTTAAACAAATGAGTCAGTTCTGAAATTAACATTTTATAGATGAACTGATTACTGATTAGTATAACTAATTAAATATTATTTCATTAATAGGCTAATTCTTATCTTCGGTTAAATATAAAAACTAAATACAACGTTCATAATATATTATGTGGCCATAAAAATCAACAATTTAAGATTTGGATTACAAATTTAAAATTATTAGTAGTTTTATTAGTAAAGTATATATATATTTTTTTTTTATTGAATAAAAAATACAAAAGAAAATATTCAGAATACGTATTCAAATATTTTTTTGAAAAGTATTCAAAATAGTATTTTTGAATAAGAATAAAGTATTACAAACATATTTTTATTTGAATACATTTATTCGAATACTTTACAAGAATGTCGGTCTTTTACCGATTGGGTTCTTCTTTTAATAATCGTTTTAATAAGTAAGTTTTCTTTTCTCTCAGCTAATCGATATTACTTACAATTATTTTAATTTTATTATCCGGATGTATTTTTGTGTAGCTCGAGTGGTTGACATAAGCAGACGTTTTGAATCCATTACGGTATCCTTAATCTCCTTAAAGATCCGGAATTACTACAAATACCTTAGCCATTGTAACTGATAACCACGGCTCCGATTGCATTTTACATGAAGCAATAATTTCTTCTATAATACAAACAATTTCATTTGTTGAAAATATTACTTATTCAATAAAATAGAGCAGTTCAATGAAGGTTTTTTAAGTCTTTTTACCATTTTTGATTTTTTAAATATTTTTTTCGGGGTTTTGTAAAATTACGTTTTAAGCGCATTTTTGTGGATTTTATGTGCAATAAATGCCGAGTCCTACTGATACCCAATAATGCTTGGTCGTATGTTTTCGACCAAATCTCAAACCGTTTATCGAGTTAAAATATTGCATATTTATGAAAAAAAAAGATAATGGACATTAAACGACGTTTTAACGAAGTCGAATTGCCAATTTTTTTCGCATAATAAAAGTTGAAATCTACTTTTTAACAATAAAAAAAAAAATAGTTCAACTTATAAAATAATAAACAGGCAAACGTAGGTATATATATATGTATATATTTTTTTTGTTTTTATAAAAGATTTTAGTTTTTTGCTGCATTTTTTTTTTGATATTTCAGTTGGCCAAACTATACTAAAGGTTCTCTATATAATATGTGCAGTATATACGTATATACTATCATTGTAATTATTATAAAATTTTTATTTTTTAAACTAATAATATTTTAAACGCAAACTTTGATTTATTATACCTATTCTGTTATACCGGTAATGGACTCGATTCAAAGTTTTTTTTTTTTGTTTTTTACTTTTAGTTGTTCGGTTCATTATCGTTTTCGAAATTAAAAAAAAAAAAAAAAAACTATAACATATCATATATATAATCTGTACCCTTTATATATATTTATACACGTCCCCCAAGACCTCAAAATTGACCCCGTGACTCAAACAGAGCGGTCATCCACACACTTCTCGCACAAAAATTATACAACTTTTTGTTTTTGTTTAATTAAAAATCGCGAATATACAAGCACGCGCTGTAAACATAACCATTGAATTCGAATACGTTAAGCGAAAAACACTAGACTAATAATTAAATATCGAATCATTAATAATAACGAGTGAATTGTAACAATTAGTTGTTCGGTTCATTATCGTTTTCGAAATTAAAAAAAAAAAAAAAAAAAACAAAGAAAAACATTCTCAGAATATTATTATTTTATCATTTCCATAAAATACCTAGTAATTAAAAACGATAATTATTATAGCTTGTTTTCCGAGAAACGCTTTAAAATAGTAATAAAGATACACTTTGCGCGTAAATAAATAACCGTATTATAATATTATAATAATAATCGTTTTAATGATCGCATATATTTATAACTATTTTTAATTACGATGAGTTCACAACATAAGTATGATAACAAAAAAAAAAATAATACTATACCCACTAGCTCTCCCACCCGGCGTTGACAGTGCCTAAAGAAATGCACTCTAACAACGAACTAAGTAACCATTTTCTATCAGTAACTACAGTTCCTCGTGACAAATATTACATAGCTTACCCTTATTTATTTTAGATTTCGAGCGAAGTAAAGAATGTATTGGTTTTACTATGGTGTGTATTTTTTTTATTTTTTTTCCTATCTGTAATTAAATTTTTTCTGAGAAATTTTACTCCAAACAAATCACGACAAGAGATATTTTTCTTGAATTTTGGCTCTAGTTGGTGGTGATATACAATTTCGTACATTTGGGAAAATCTAAGAATTGCAAATATTAGCTAAAAATTGTATGGCCTTTTTTTTTGTGAACAACTTTTCCACCAGCAATTTTGCTCCAACTTTTAATGATAGTAATTTTTTTAAAAGGAAATTTTACTGGGGAGGTACTTTACTGAGGTCATTTTTTTGATTTTATCCGGAATATTTTCAGCATATGTGAAAAACTGGAAAAACAGGAAAACAAGGAAACATATAGAAAAGCCGAGGAAATCGGTACAACGGTATCAAATATTATTATAGAAAATATAAAGCGCCCATTTAATTATTTTACTATAATATGGCATATTTATTGTTGATAAAGCATCATTATTAACTGAACTCCGCTCAGAATCGGGTTTTCTTAAGCAATGGTTGCTTACAAGTATACATTAAATTACCTATAATAGTCGCTGTTCCCATCCCCATTATCCTAGGACATTTTTTTTTGGAATTTGTATACATAATATTATGTTATAAAAATTAAAAAAAGTTATTACGATAATAACTTAATTTTGAATTAAAACAATTGACACAAAACCGATAGTATAGTCAATTAAAAACTATTATAAATTAATAAAAGAATTAATTATAATCTAAAACCTTGGTGTCGATAACCAGTCCCTGCAGATAAAAAATTTAATACATTACTATCTATTTTAAATTGATTATATGGCAATATTATATGCGGTTATCTTTTTAGATAACTTCAGTGTTAGAATAGTTGTTAAAATAATAGTCACAATTACGTTTATCAAACTAGGTACCTTAAAGATAAGTTAATCAGAGGTTTTTCCTAAAATAACTTGTTTTACAAATTGTTCCTAAATTTCACGTTTTTGAACATGCAACGGTAACGGTGCACTAAATTTGGGTAGGTAGAACGTACGCAATCGTAATAGTGAAAAACGTACATAGTAGACAGGTACAATAACGTAAACAATCGTGTATCATATACAATCTTAACGCATCCCTATTTGATATCTATTTTAAAAAGGTAATTTTTTTGAAATTCTCTTGATATCCGAGATAATGAAGAAAAACTGGTTCTTTAGATTAAAAAATAATAAAATACTGAAAATAAGGTTATTATTGGCAACCGTTTTTATTTATTTTTTATTATCATTAAGTTTTTATTATTTAAATAATTTAATCTTTTTAAACAATCGTAAACAATTGAAAACGCACATTGTTGGAGAAGCAATACTATTGAACGAGTTCCATTCAGAGTCATTTTTCATTAGCAATGATTAATTGTTACGAACAGATATAAATTAAATTTCCCCCTGTAGCCGAACTTTATCAACTAAAAAAGTGGCCCACCCGTGGTACGAAGTATGTTTGTCTGGTTTTTTATCTTGTTTGTTATTATTTTATTCGCATTGCCAAGGTAATCTGTAAATCAACAAAAATAATTAGTTTTTCGTATCAAATGTATCGATAACTTTGTGTGAAACTCCTTTTAGGAGGAATTTTGGGGAAAATACTTAGTCTACATCTTTTCAAAGTTTCAGCACAATCCGTTTCGTAGTTTTGGCGTTAGGGGGTAACAAACAAATTTTCTCATTTATGATTATTGTGGGTTATCCTGATGATATGAACCATTAGCAGTTCTGGCATTCTTGAAGAGATAACAATTAGACAATACGATATCCTTCTAGATATATTGGCACGCATCCCCCATTGTCCAATACGTCCAATATGTTTTATTTAAAAATCTATAGGACGACCGCATTACTCTTTCAACTTTTCTCGTAATCAACTAGTAAGTTACGATTTTGCATTACTATTTAACGGTATATTGGCTTATATTAATGTGGTGATGATAGTGCGATTGTTGTAATTAACGTTAAAAGTTAACCGGCCGATTATGGTAGTATAGGGTTTTAAAATATAAATATTTTGTAAAAAACTATTATTTTTTATATTGATTGTGCCGCGGGATTATTTTGTCTATTTACATCTAGTCGGATATGTATATTATTATTAAATATTGATGTATACGAATAGGGTTAAGTTTTAAGTAAAATTAATTATATATATATTCTTCCAGGACCTGGAGAGCTTAACCGTCGCCAATGGAATATTCTCCGACAAAGCGTTCGAATTAAGTGCAGATTACGAGAGTCAGGTTCGTAACTATTTGAAATCAGAAGTGAAGAGGTTTGATTTCGCCGGTAATTCGTCGGCCGGGGAATCGGAAATTAACGAATGGACGAGTAAAAAAACCAACGGGAAAATCACTAAACTCTTCGAGCGTGGTAATTATTGTTGAACGAAAAGCATTTCAGTGAATATAATCATTGTTTAAAAACCTGACCTTGTCTACGCAAAAATGTATCAAAATCCTATTTATCGAGTTTGTGCAGTTTCTAAATGGACAGTTTTTAATATTTCCACGTAGAAAAACCGAAAAAATCAGAAATGTATTTTTAAACAATATTCTGCGGTTGTCTAGGACGGAAACAGTCACAAAATTGTCAGGATTTGGGAAATTCGACGTCAATACGAAACATGCATTTTTCTGGTGAAATTCGAAATAGTTTGATAATTTTGTCTCATTCTCTGTATAAAATGTAGATAGGTCGGTAATTGATTTTTAAATTTAGATATCATAGGTCCACCAATGTCAATTTTTAAAATTCTATACTATTGAAATATTCAGAACTATTATTTAAAATTCTGGACATGACTAGTCAGTTAAATTGCGCGAATTTAAACTAATAAAATAAAGACCTATACAGATATTTATGCTTTTAATAGATAGTTCTTTGTAATTTAGAAAAAAGAAAGAAGCAGATATAATTTGTTAATATAAATGCAACAACCACTATATTTTATATTTGTTAAATAATTAAATATTTTTGAAATTTCAGTTGTATTGAATATTTTAAAAAGTTTCGTAAAACGGTATCGGTCCGTAATCGGGGTTTAAAGTAACACAAAATGACAAAGGGTACTTTTATCCTTATTTTATTTTGAGCGTACCATATATTGTTGTTCCGAACAACAAAACGTTTTAAGGAATTGGTTATTCATTAATTTTTTGAGCCGAACAAATTTTTTCTCGCTTCGCTCAAAGGTAACATTAATTTCTTTAATTTCAATAAATGGAAAAATTAATTTTCTTTTCTTTAGGGTATACACGGTAAAATTAATTCATATAAAACACGACCCATAATATTCCCTAGCACCTAATCATAAACTAATATAATTCAACATAAAACCGGTAAAAAACCGAAAATAATCGATGCTGCAGGTGTTAATATTCGAAACAAAAACAAAAGAACGTAAACAAAATCAAAAACGGAAATGAAAATCGTTTTTTTTTTTTTTTGCCATTATACACTCTTGCACCGCCTCTTTCCACTCTGTCCCCTTGCCGTAACTTTCGTAATAAATGCTAAAATATTCAAGTATATTTATCACTCATCTAACATAGTAATTTATCCACATAACTCTAAGAGCCTGTTTATAGGAACCATTGATTCGAGTACGGTATTGGTGCTGGCGTCCGCAGTGTACTTCAAAAACAAATGGAAGAATCAATTCAAAGAGACCAAGAAAGGCATGTGGTGCCTGACCGCCAAAGATCATATCCAGACCCAAATGATGCACCAGACCGATTACTTCTACTATTATAAGGATGACCAGAACAATTTCTCCGCCGTCAAACTACCGTATGCAGTACGTATATAGCAGTGTAATATTATTTATTTATTTATTAACGGGCTTGGAGCCCAATAAAACAATACTATTACAGTAATTAATAAATTTAAACAATAAAGCATAAACATTAAAGTAAGCAAACAATAGAATCGATTTAAATTGCAAATGAAAATTATAAAAAAGAACAAAAAAAAAAAAAACAAATGAAAAATGATAAATGGTAACAACAAATTTCAGTCCTTAATACTAAACAAAACAATTTAAGAAAAGTTTAGTGCTCGTAACCCATGCGCATTAATTAGATTATTTCTACCGTAGTTGGTATTGTGGAATGAAACAACAAAGAAGAGATGGAGTATCCACACGTCCGTCAATAAGCTTATGTAAAAACACCAAATTAGCTTCAACTTTCCTATCTGATAGGGAGAAAAACCTCAGTTTATTCATCACTAGACTATAATCATGCAATAGATATGGTATTTGTAAAATAAATAACACCGAAGAACAAAAACGCCTCTGGACCAGCTCAATGTGAGAAGAGTCTATTGCCGTATTAAGATCTCAGAGAATAGAGGAATATTCCAAAATAAACCGTACGAGAGAACAACACAAAGCTTTGAGAGAACTAGAGAGCTTAAATTATAGTATAGTTTTTCTCTTGAGAGAGCTAACCAAGCTTAACTAAGAATTATGATCGACGGAAAATTTTTGACCTATCTATCAGAATAATTTTGTTTCTACAAACCTGGCATACGCAGATATAAATCGAATTATGGACTAAAATGAGGAGTGCACCCAGTTATCGGTAAATGATAAGGTATTTGTATCTATAGCAGCATGCAGGCTGCAGCAATTCGAACGAAAAGAAATAAATCCCCAACGTTTGTATCTCATTGCTAATTTCTCAAAGGACTTCAGTGTGTTATGTGAAAACTTAGAACCTACATCTGTAGATAAGTTGTTGAAAATAAGTGTTAGAAATAAAGGGTCGACGTCGGGTCAATCGTATTTTGAAGTAGAATAAAACATTTGGTTTGAAGATAATACATAAGAATTATAATACGAAATTATGGTATTTTATTATTTTGAGACGGAACATTTGATAATAGTGAAGTATTGTGCGTGATGCCTAATCAAATTTTTTATAACTTACAATATTCGGTCTAAAATATGATTTTCTTCTACGGTAAATTAAATTTGACTACTTGTTTTTTTTTTTTTTTTAAATTATATATATGTATTATATTTTTCAAATTACGATTTTATTTTCACCCTGTATGATGGAAGTTTGGAACCGTTTCAAAAGTTTAAACGTCTGAAAACGGACGTCCTGTACTTGAGGGATTACACCCATAAACTACTGTTTGGCCGATAGTGTACTGAAAATGTTTATATAGGGGATGTTAAAACTAGAAATTTGATCATTAAGAATACAAGTTTTTTAACCGAAATAAACACTAAAAATACACCAATCGCGTCATCGGAGTATTTTAATTATACTAACATAGAAATAATCAATTACATGTTTCTCCTACAGAAAGGCGATTACGATATGTTGGTTTTGTTGCCAGACAAAATGGACGGTGTCAAGGCGTTGGAAAAGTACATACTGAGTGATTCCTCGCGGTTCCCTATTTTGATCGCAAATCTCACCATTCACAAGGTCGTCTTGGCTCTTCCGAAGTTTAAATTCGAATCGAATATTAATCTCAATTCACACATGACTAACGTAAGTATAATATGTATAATGAAATTTTGACGTTGATCGAAACGCTAATGTAATGGCATATTAACGGGTGAACTCAGAAATGTTCGGACATGGGCGTTTTTACTGAAATACCTTTTTGGCTTTATTATTTGTTCTGTTACTCGCTATGAAAAGTTAAAACATACAAAATGCAAGTCTCCGTATGCAGTGATATTATGTAGAGCTACATCCGTCTTATTATAATTTTTCTGCAATTTATTTTACAGGTTTTTTTTAAAAATTATTTTGAATGCGTGGTTTGATTTAATATTCAGACTGATATGAAAAGGTACTTTGTTACTTATATTATTTCAACTCTTTAATTGTGTGTGTTCGTTCGTTAAGAACATAAACCTTATAATAACACGAACTTTGTCATTATTTATCGTATGATTAGATAACCAATTAATAATGAAAACATTATTTAATTTCGAAATTATTATTCACATTTAAATACATGACAAAACATGTTTTCTCAGTAAATCCAAGTGAACTTTGGATAGTATTTTGTATTATACATTTAAACCATATCATAATGCAAATATTTTGCACCAAATTACCAATTTACTCGTTAAATTGTCTAAACATAATAATATTATAATCATTACTACATAATTAAACGGTAAATATTTATCAATCGTGTAATTAAATGAAAATAATAACAATGTTATGAGTATGATAATGCAATTATAAAAACTGATAGTGATATCGGATTGATATAATGTAATACAATAAAACACAAATACGTGTTCGCGTGTGGTAAAAAATTATGATATTTTGTTATATCGTTTTGTTTATAATATACTTCATAACAGGCAATATTTTATTATGTTTACTTAAAACGATGAAGTGTGTAGGAAAAGGATTACAAAATGCTGTAAACGTGAACGTGAAGCGAGAGAGAATAGTTTCTTTTTTACAAAGAAATGTTTTAGACGATTTCGATAACGTATATATGCCTGACAGTAATATGTTGTGTAATACGTTTTTTTGTCGGTCAAAAAGAACATTTAAGCGGAGGACGTCACACTCGCGTCTACTGCGTTTTCAGTCCAACTTACCGGTGCCATAGTAAAATTGCTGTACGTAAATTATGAAATTTTGGTTAAAATTGGAGTCTAAACGCTATAGATGGTAACAATTTAAGGAGGAGAATATTTCCAAATAAAATGCGCGTTGTTGTTTTTCAAAAACAATCTTAAACAAAAAAAGATTCCGGCTTCTTTGAAAACATAAAAAGTGACAAAATTTGTTTGAAAATATTTTAGAAGAACACCGACGTATATCTACCCTGTATGCCGTCTGTCAGTTAGAAATGTACACGCGGGTGTGGTGTTCTCTCGAGGACATTTTTTTTTCTTTTCAGTGAATTGTGTATATTATTTTCTTTTAGAATTTCCCAACGGTCAGAAATGTCTAAAATTTAAATTTCGTACGTCTATACATGGAAACCCACTTTTAATGTAGTTTATGCACACATCATAATTTAATCGTGTACTATTATATAATATTAATTCCATATGGCATTACCTTTATTATATTTTGAACAGTTGGCTGCAGTATTTATTACCCTGGTACATAATATGTCACGATTCCGATTCACAATTATATTGAATTTTAAATAATCGGCTTAGTAACGTTAATGCTGTCGGGTATATTTCATTTTAGGCTTATAAATTACCGACATAATAATGTTCTATACAACTCGGCTGAATGTCCGTATAATAATATATTATAATTTTCCCTTACTGGACAAATCAATAAAACATTTTCGGGAGTATTGATTTCGATGTTTTCGATCCATATCGATCGCTATTTTTGTTGTTGATGTACTAAACGGTTTTGAATATTATTCATAATAATTATTGTCAATATTGCAGGTGGAATGTTGTACTATCGGTTATATTTTTCGATCGACCTGTAGACAAAACAAGGTACTTTTTTTTCGGAACTTTTTGACGTTTTGAGTAGCCTTTTTGTGAATATAAATCTGGTCTCTACTTATAAGACATGTGTTTTAAGGCGAATGTACAATTAACATTTGAGATTAGCTAATGTATACCGATGTGGTTTAAAACGATTATCTAGTGTATCGATTTTCAAATAAAATGTATACAAATATTACGTTTTTGAAGTTGTACATTGAGGGGATTTCAGACGATTCTGGGAGGACTAAGACCTCATAGCCTCCCTAATTGTACCATTGATTTGATCCACTATTTTACTTTGCCGAAGACAATCTTACTATATTATATGTGTCCAATTTTACACAATAGATTTAATATATTTAATTAGTTTGCAAACTTTATGTCGGAAGTACATTGTTGTATTATAATTATTTTTTTGTTATACCGTATAAACATTTGACATTATCGCTTGTTGATAAAATACCTACTATTATATTATTGTTTCCAACAGTTGGGCTGCGGCGAAATGTTCACGTCGACTGCCGATTTCTCCAAGATATCTTCGGGAGGAGCGGGCAAATTGATAGTCAGTAAAATCAAACACAAATCGTACATAGACGTGAATGAATACGGGACAGAAGCAGCGGCCGTTGCCGGTAAGAACGCGAGAATTTTTTGAATTTCGAAAAAAAAAAATTACTTAATTCTCTTTTCTTTTCTCTATTTGTGTTTCTATAGCTGTAACCATGTTAAAATCCAGCGCATTTTATCCACCAGACATCAAGACCGTTAACTTTCACGCTTGTCATCCGTTCTTGTTCGTTATTGTTCGAGGCAGTAATATAATTTTCATGGGCAGATTGGCCAATCCCAACGTGTAGATTTTATATAACTTATTATTATTATTATTTTAACATCAAATTTATATTCGTGTAAACATTATTATTTATTGTTCGATAACTCGAATAAATAAACCAGAAACATAGTTTGTGGCGTTTAAATAAAAATTATCTAAGACATTTTAAAATTTCATATTTTTTAGAAAAATGCGTACGTTTTGCCTGCGAAATTATTCTTCTCTTTAAATGTTGTTGTTATTTTTGTTTAAAATGTACGTTATAAGTAAATAAAGTATACGGAGACGAAAGAAGTCATTAAAGTTCGGGAGTAGGTGTAATTTAATTTCTATAACTGAGGTATTTTAAAATGGAACGATGAAATTTCGAATCAAATTAATTCAAAATAATTTCTTTAATACCTATATGATTATACGTCTAATCAGACTGTGTTTTACTTTGTTTTTACTGAGCAAAGTTGAATACGTAGAATAATAGTTTGAAGAATGGTGGGTGAGGGAGAAGGTGAAATTTATTTTTAAATGCTATTAATATTTTTGTGAACAAAATATGTTAGGACCTATTGATTGTCTTGTCTCCATATTGAACTTGCTGAAAATTTGATTGGGTTTAGTTAGTTTTTGAGAATTATCAACGTTTGTTAAAATATACACTTTCTAAGTTTTCCTAATTTAACCACTGTTTGAATAATGTAATTTATAAAGAGACTATAAAAATTTAGTCGTTTTAGAAATTATTAAGTGTCTCTCTGTTTTTCTTTCTCTTTGTTAAATGATATTGGGCAATTTGTGGATTGGCCAGTGTACATGGTCAAAATAAGTCTATGATCGTCCAAAATCGTCAAAAATTCAATAATAGATAGAAAATTTACTAAAAAAAAAAAAATAAACTATTGTATTAAAAAAAGACTAATTTAATTTTTAAATTATACAAGTAACGCAAACTGTTGAATTGTTATAAGGATGTTCGTTTCGCCGTGAAAATTAATATAAAGGGCGCTACTGGACAATTATGGACCTCAATATGAACGATTTTCCATACGATAAATCGAATTTACGAATTGACTACTATCGTACACTATGGTATATTCCCGAAATATCCCACGTTTATAATATCTATCGTTGTCAGAAATATCTCGGAATACAAAATATTATAAATTTACGTATATAGCTATATCTGTTTACATTATTTTTTTTTGGTAATTTTACTTTAAAAAATAATCTGACGTTTCACATAAAGCACCTGCATACAGAATTGTATTAGATTCGAGGGGAAAACGGCGGAGTTATAATAACTAAAAAATATCATACGGTCAGCCGGATATCGATTCGTTTTTGCCATTTTGGATATATGTAATCTTAAAAATACGATTATTTTTTAACACGTGATATTTCGAGGGAACACCAAATATAATATGCATCATTATACGTATACGTTTTATTGACGTAAAAACCGAAATTTCGAGAAATATAAAAACATTTACGGCCGGACAAAAATTTTAGCACGCAGAATAATATTATCATCTATTCGTGAGTTAATACGTGTTTCAGAGATATAGGTTTGATTAAAGTTCATTATAAATAAATGCGTATTAAACCGCGGATAGTAGATGATTATATTTCGGTGTGTCGTGGGGTTCCCGATTTATCAATGGCTCGGCCGCCAAATAAAAAATATGATAAATCGATGTAAGTTTTTCTTCGGCGATCCTTTAAGCGTATATGCGATTCGGTTTAATGTGCGTTGTGTAGTTGTGCAAAGACTGGCGTACCCGTCCAGGAGTACCCATCATTGTTTGTGGTTTTAACGAACTTTTGGCCCACGAGGGTGACAGCCACAAGATTACGTGAATTTGTATGCTAATAATAAAAGGCGACACACGTAAATATTATTATTGTGACACGAAAAGTGGTCGCTCCGAATGACGCAATGCGTACGATCTAACCGAATAACAAAAACAATAATATCTAGAAAACAGATTATATTTTATATAGTCCTAAAATAGTTAAAACATGTGTTTGAATTATCTCGAAGGCTTAATTTACTAAAAAACTCCACCCTCTCCCCACCAAAAAAAAAATTATGCAACAATAAAAAAAAAAAGTACTGAGATGTAGTTCAACTTAATATTTTGCAAATATAATAGTCTATCATATTTTGATTAATAGATAAATTATATTTTTATTTTTAATGTTTTTCATATTAATGTTTACGTAAAACATGAAAAAAACAAAAGTTGTTAAAAAAAAAAAAAAAAAAAAATAAAAAAAATAATATACCAAATAATACCTAAATAATAAAAACAAAGACGTAAAAGATGTAAAATGACCTAATACTCAAAATAAAAGTGTCAAAACTGACTTCGCTTTTACATTATTCAACATTTATATTTAGAAAACTATGATTTAAAATATGCTACAAAAAATATAGTTAAAAATGTTCCACATTCTCAAGAATTATTACCAATATAGTAATACACTTTAAATACTAAAATTCTTAATTTTTTTAAATTTTCATTTACGGACATATGTGTAACTAAGTATTCGTTTTAAAATATTGCAGAAAATATGAATTTAAATTGTAAATTTTAAATAGTGGGATTTTATTTACACCCAAAAGTCTTTAATTAATATTGTCATAATTTTTTAAGCTCAATTTTATACCTGAATTATTGTTCTATTTTTACGTTTCTACCAAACGCTAACACTTAACGCTTAACCTAACCATCGTTTAGTTCCAACGAAATGAGCAATGAACGTGAATTGGGTAACGCAAGCATGTAAATACGTCGACTGCCTAACGCTCCTTCATTTGGTGGTTTTTTGCACGGAATTCATTGGATTGGTAGTTTGGTAGTGAGATAACGAGTAAGCATAAACGTCCTTTATTCACGGGAGGTAAGTTTATCAGTGGCGTAGATCATACACTAGCCATCGTCAAAATAGCCATTTTAGATTCGAAACGTAACGAGGAATCTATTGGTTTTACTATGTTGTGTCAGTGAATCATTTTTCTAAAAGAAACCTTGCTCCGAAGTGTACACTACAGCGTCTTTTTTGAAAAGTAATTTTCTTTCGTTGGAGCACTGGAAAGATCATTTTATCAAGAGATTGTCGAAATAATTGGGAAAAACCGAAAAAAAATTATTGGTAATATGGGAAATATTTACGGTGCGTCGCGGCGTTACCGTTTTAATTGGTTTCATTGTGTTATACTTTCTACTAGAAATATAAGCTCCAATCTAAAAATGACAAGAGACTTCTAATAATATTTCGCTTCTAACAGACTAAGTTGTTTTTTCGAATAAAAAATTAAAATAAAAATAAAAGTAATATGAACTAAAAAAAATTAAAAATTGTATGCACATTTATGTTTGATTCTCAACTACTATAGCCCTGTTATTGAATTAATTTATCTAAAATAATTATGAACATATTTAAGTAGGTACTGTACAAATATTCATTTTATTAAATATATAAATTGTTTTTATAAATACTTTTTCTATATCTAGCTTCTGCATATCTTATTCAGTTTTTAAGACAAGTAATAATTTCAGAATCTTTGTAATCTTTGACAGTTTTAAAAACAGCTTCTGTCCAAAAATAATTGAATGATTATATTAAATTGTATTAATTGTAAAAAACAACTCAGTAACAATTAAACTGTCCTACCAATGGTTATCTTAGATATTAACGAACTTGACAATGGCTTTTTCCATTTTACTTCAGTCCAATTGTACGATGTAACAAATTTGTCGGAAAATAGTTTTCTTAAAAGTGATTTTGTAACATCCTCAGTTTTAATTCCGCTTATTCTACAATTGGAATTTAACTAGAATAAAATACTTTTAAAATCTATATTTTAATAAAGATACAAATACTTTATTCAAAAATATTTAATAAAAAATTAAAAAACTTGTACTTTAATACTTTGTTCATTTTACTTACAATCAGTCTTTTTAGTACATACCCACTCAAAAAAAAAAAAAAAAAAAATTGAGTTTTATGGATTACTAGATTACCCGTTGAATTTAGTACCCCCTAACAGTCAATAAATGTAGTGATACCTTTTAGCTAAACTTAATTTATGTAATAAAATCAATACAAAAAATATGTCCTAGGGTAATAGGGTCAGGTTCAGCTACTGTTTTAGGTAATTTAATGTATATCTGTAATCAATGATAGACCATTGCTTACAGAAAATTGCAGTAATTTGTAAAATTGTGGTGTGGGTGTAAAATCGATCCGACAACTTGGTGGGACAAACTTCTAGGTCGTCATGATACTGTATATATAATGAGTGCATTAAACCCTTCGTAATTTCGAATGTAGTTACACGCGTGCATTTTTATCGAGAGGAGTTGGCACAAATGGAATTTGTATGTTTGTGTGAATAAATAACGTGGAAATAATATTGTAAATTAAATTTATAATATGTATTTTATAAATTATAATTATCCCGGATCGCATAAATAATCTATTAAAACATTTCGATAACCTATGATATCGTATCGATAAACTATTGGATAAATTACTTTATTGTGCCCGTAAAGTCATGTACTGTTGCATGAATATTTCTATATAAATAAACCGTGATTGTGGACTTAGGGCCGGGTTTACATAGATGCAACAGGAACATTTGCTCCAAGTCGGCAAATTTTTAGGAGCGACAATGGTACATAGGTTTTAATGTTCAAATACTTATTTAGTACATTTTTTTCAAAATGTTTATTCGAGTTATTATAATCAGTAAATATAACTGTGAAACACTGAATAAAATGTATTATGAGTGCAATATGATATGACTATAGTATATTAACTCGCCGTAATTATAGCGGTATTAATCGCAATGCACGTAGAATTTTGTAAAATAGCGTTGCCTATAAATTAACGTGAATATAATATTATATTTATAAACTATTGTAATTGTGTCTAACCGATTGGCTGCGCCGCCGATGTCACTTGGTACCGTCTTATTATTGTTCAGTACTCATTCAATTATCAGTGATCAGTGTCAGCGTTCGCAGTTGACAATAATAAATTTATTATTTTCATTGAGTACTAAAATAATTAAATCAAGCGGTTATGAATAATACGGTAAATGGGCAACCGAATGTAAAAATGACAAGTGTACAAATCGGAGGTTTTTTTTAAAAGGTATAGGTAAGATATTTTTACTGTGCTGTTACTGTTAAATAAAAGCAGTTCATGCGATCCAGCATGATTATAATCTTTATCAATAACGATCTTTGACTCTGCGCGTTATCAGATTTCGATTTTAAACTTCCGATGAATTTTTAATAGATATTTGACGTCATGGGTTAAATAAACGTACGATTACATTCGTATAAATTGTTCAATACACCGTGCAGTACAGAACAGTTGGCCGACCGCTGTGTTCAGATCCTTCCGAATTAGCGACTATTATTTCGTGATTTACAGCCATGGGTGTCGTTCCGGCCGAACCGTTCCAATACACCAACGCGGCGAACAATTTCTCGTTCTCGTTGTTCAAGGTGAACAAACATTGTTTCGTTATTTTGAGAGTCATCATTCTCAATATCATTACCATGTAATGTATTTAATTTTCGTCTGTCTCCGTAAACAGGAATTGTCCGCAAACGCCGAAGGTAACGTATTCGCATCCACTTACAGCGTCAATTTGCTACTATTGCTCTTGACCATCGGGGCCCAGACCAAGACCGGTCAACAGCTCAAGTCATTGTTACGACTGCCCAAAGAATCAACGCAGTACGAGGAAATCAGCGCTTTTATCGAAAAAACTCAAGTAAGACGACGGTATTAAATCATTGCGATATTTTGGAAAGTAGGTATTAACTTCTTTTCAATTTCTTTTTCATAATCTATATTAAAAATCCATAAATTGATGGAATAAGTATTAGTTAAAATATGTGTTGATGTTGAAACTTTTGATTTCCGTTAACCTGTAGACGAGATATTCTACTTTTAAGTTTTAGTGGGGCAATTCATTCCATAACTTTAATGGAGTATCATTTGTGTGGTGGTACTTTAAATAATTAACCACTCTTCTCTCCATATTCATAAGTAAAATTGGAATATTTCGTTATCGAGTTGACGGATTTAAATAACTTCAATACCGAAATGTATTTAAACTAATATTCCGTCTATTTGTGGAATTTTTAATGTAGGTTGCTATATGAAAATTGAAACTATAGGTAGTTGGTTCACTCCCAATAATAAGGATAACAAACGTAACATTTCAGAGCTAATTTTTTCCTATAAAATAGAATATAGTTAAAAAAAAAAATGCAAAAAAAGTTAACACTTTCTAAAATCGTGCAATGGTAACATAATCGAGGGACATCATTAGATTGTTAACAGTTTATACTATTTAGCAGGAGAATCGTTAAAAAATCAACTTTATCACTTAACCCTCCAACGTGTGAATTTTGTATGGCTATTCATATTTTTTAAATTAATTCCTTTCTCTAATAATATGGGAAGAATAACCAAATATTTATTAGTCCTGTAGTCATTTGTAGAAAATGAGTTTTTAGTGTGCTGTAAATATTCAACATTGTGCAATAACTGTTTTTAATATAACCATAGACAAACCAATTTATTAAATATCATTATTTTCATAATTATTAAAGCATTACAATCTTTAAAATTAAATTAATAATAATAATGAAAAAAACATTAAACTGGTACCGTAGATAACATCTTTTATCAGAGTACAAATTTCAATATACAGGGTGATTCACTAAGTGTACTCATCTCATTTTTTTTATTAAATTTTGCATATATTCAAAATCTTATTTTTAGAATTTTTAAGTATAGCCAAATTCGATATTTCAAAACTCTTAAATTTTCCACAACATTTGAAGAGTATCCTATTTTAATACCGACTTTGGTTTTTCAAATGAGAACTTATATTAAAATTTCTAAAAATAGATGAAGTATTAATTTAAATAAATTTTGGTGTCAGAATATTTGATTCCCGTTAAACCATTGACGAAACTCAAGTTCGACTTTTAAGTTAAGGCAAGAGGAGAGTAGTACTATTAAAACGCGGTTCGCTAATCACTACTCGCCCCTACCATAAGTTGTTGAAAATGAAAAGTTGAATTTATCGTCAACGGTTTGACGGAAATTAAAAACGTTGACACCGATATTTATTTAAATTAATACTTTATCTGGAATTTTAAATTTAGGTTCTCATTTAAAAAACCAAAGTTGGTATCACTATAGGATACTCCTTAAATGTTATCAAAAATCTGAGTTCACGAAAATATCGGTTGTAACTACAATTAAAAATTTCAAAAATCAGAATTATGCAAAATTTAACCAAAAAAATGGGATGAGCATGCTTAGTGAATCACTCTGTATATCTAATAGTAATAATAATAATAATAATAATAATAATAACAATAATAATAATAATAATACTAATGATAATAATAGTAATAGTGCAAACATTAAACATTTTTAATCACTAATTAGTCTTCACTATTAAAACTCAATTAATACGATGTTTCTAATATTGCTAATGACAAGTATTTATAACTTAGTTTTGTAGTTTATAGATCTGTTTATTTCTAGCCAACTATGAACAGCAAAAACCGTTGGAAACCTTAATCGTTTTGTAAATTTACTTTCGTTCGGTAGTAACACGCGTCAAATATATATGAATATTATTTATATTCGATTAACGAACAAAGCTAATAATGTTTTGTACACAGAAATAATACGTAACGCAATAATCCTATTATATTTATCAATTGTATTATTCGAATGCATCTGTATTGACATCAGTTGATGCTTTTCGAATCCATCACGAAATCCATCGTTAAAGGCATGAAACACGTATATTGTACAGTTACAGTTATTGATTGCCTATGTCTAATCGTTTCTTTTTTTTATTAAAATTTTAGTAGACATGGTAATTCTAAAGAGCGTGCCATTGTTGTAGGTGAGAAGTTGGGAAGGTAGAATACATTCCTGTAGTTTTTCAATTGATATCTGTTTTGAAACTATTACTAATGAAAATCAACTATAAACGAAATTTGAATGATTGGATGAAACACTGTAATTTGTACGGCGTTCGTCAAATTTTGAACATAAGATGCTTATTTATATGATGCAAGATTTCTGGTTGAAAAACATTAAACATAATGGACATTTTATTACTATAATTTGACTGTTTTGTCAATACAATTTCCCCCGATTGTTGTGAAAACTGCAAGAAAAAAATCAAAAAATAACATTTCCAATGGTACATGCTTTATATTACATAATATACTGGTATTTTTTTTTTTATATATATATATATATATATATATATATATATTTATCCACGGGTCTTCAAAATACCTCGACTTAAACAGAGTCACAAACACGTATAAGCACAAAAATCTATTTGCAAAATATGTTCGTTCTTAATAAACAAGTATGTGGTTAACTCGTCAGAAAGTTCTCATCATTCGTTTACTGAAAAATTCATACATTTCAAATTCGATTAGAACAAATATAATAAATCCATATAAATTTTTATCGTGTGTAAAAAATGAAGTATTACATTCAAACTGACTGATGTCGTGTTGATGAACTTAAACGTTTTTTCGGTTTTCTTATTTAACTGTAGTCTTTCCAATATTAAGTATAATAATACAAAGATGTGGAATAATGTTCGAAAACGTTTTGGTCAAATTCATTATATTCTTATAGGACACATTTCATAACAGTTTAACCATCGCCAATGCAATTTTTTCGGATAAATCATTCGAATTAAGTGCAGATTACGAGAACCAGGTTCGTGGTTACTTGAAGTCGGAAGTGAAGAAAATTGATTTCAGTGGAAATCCATTGGCTGGTGAATCGGAGATTAATGAATGGACGAACAAAAAAACCAATGGAAAAATCAATAAACTCTTCGACAGTGGTAATAAATCATATTGCACAAATAAATACTAGTTGTTATAATATAATATGGGAAAATCTAATCCAGTATAAAAAAACTGTTAACAAAGTCGTATTTATCGAGTCTCGATTCTCAAAACTACAGGTTTGATTAATAAAAATAGACGGACAGGTTTCTCAATATGGGTAGGCCATTGCTGTAGGTGAGGGATTGGGTAGATAGGATAAAGAGAAGAATGTGTAAACGTATTTTTTATGTGATCATTGTAAACGAAAAACAATTCTGAGCGGAATTCGGTAAAACATAATATTTTAAAAGGTACAATATTTACAATATTCGTTAAAATTTGTTATTTCAATTCTTATAAAAAAAATTCAAAATAACATTACATATTTTTTACTGCAAAATACGACTATGATGAGAATTGTTATATTTTCAAAGCATTTTTCTATTAAAACTATTAATTGACAGTTTCATCTACATAATACTAACCGAATATTGTAAACAACGTAAGAAAATTTCAATAATAAAATGTCTATAAATAGCTCAGAAATATCTTAAATATATTGAACATTTTCCCATGCCTAGAAAAGGTAAATATAAGTCTCTCTGAATATTTTTGTCTTCACATAAAGAAAAAAAAAATTGAAAAAAATACATTTTTTAAATTTTCCCGTTTTTACTACTTTTTTTACCCCGGGTTTTCCAAATTATTATGAAAATTTCCATCAAAAATTTCAAAATGATCTTCTTAAAAAAGAAGGGTATTTTAATTGAAAATTAAACTAATAATTCTGGTAGAAAAGTTTTACACGTATAAGGATAGCTGAAATATTTGATATTTGACTAATGTATATTTGAAATAAATATTTTCTGCGTGTAGAATAAATCGATATTGGACTACAATCGCCAAAATAAATTCTCAAATTGTCGAGTATTTATCACGTATCTAACATAATATTTCGTCCGCAAAAATCTAAGTGTGTGTTTATAGGTACCATTGATTCGAGCACGGTGATGGTGTTAGCGTCTGCCGTGTACTTTAAGAACAAGTGGACAAATCAATTCAAAGAAACCAAGAAAAGTAAGTGGTGTCTAACTGCTAAAGACCACATCGATATCCAAATGATGCACCAGACCGGTGAGTTCACGTACTACAAAGACGATCAGAACAAATTTGCCGCAGTCTCATTACCATACGCGGTATGAATAAGTATAGCCTAAATATATTTAAACCATTTAAGGGAGGGGACTCGATTTTCTTCTTTTCTGAGAAAATCTAAAGTAGCAAGTAAAAACCCAAAAATATTTAAAATTCGTCATTGAAGTACTCAATTGTAATGGCAATAATATGTTTTCAAACAGAACGGCGGTTACAAAATGTTGGTCTTGTTGCCGGACAACATGGATGGTGTCAAAGCGTTGGAAAACTACTTTTTGAGCGATTCCTCGCATTTCTACAATTTGCTAGAGAAACTCACTGTGCACAAGGTCGTCTTAACCCTGCCGAAATTCAAATTTGAATCAAAATTCGATCTCAAGTCGTCCTTAAATAACGTAAGTGTAATACATATAGGTGTATTGACATTTCAATTTAAGTAGAAATATTAATACATTGGAAAGCTAACAGGAAAACCCTATTCACTTCCCCAATCTATAAGAAAAGATGTTTCGGACATGGTTATATTTTCTGAAAAGCCTTGACGAATTAATTTGTATTATTATAAAATTTGGATTAATTTAAACTAATCATATACAAATATATTCTAACAAATAGAGATCGACATAGAAATCTTCCGATTTCGTAACACGTAATATTACAATGCATTTTTTAACCCATTTGAATTATTCTGATAGTTTTTATTTCAAATTTAGTGTATTCAAAATATATTTCGTCATTCAAATAAAGATATTTTTATCGGCGGATTATTTGGAGTATATGGATTTAAGTCTAACTGTCAGGATGCTATTATTGTATTACGAATATTTTCAATTTTGTTATTTAACCATCGGACTTTGTTCGTTCAGTGTTTGTTTTTTGAACATAAATATTATAACATGGACTTTGTCAATTATCGTACCTACTATGCAAACATACCAAAAAAATAACAACTAAACAATTATTTGATTTTAAGAAAAAAAGGCAATAAAAATATAGATTTTTCTTTCATCAAAACGATCAAACTTTTTCGAAAGAATTGATTTCGTTATATGACTACGGTGTATCGGTTTTTCATTGTGAAAAATGATCTCGAATTTTCAAAACTCGCCATTGTTTTGACATTCTTAATTTAAAAACAAACAAAGAACATCGATTAACACTATAGTAACATTGCGTCGGCTTAATTTTGTACATACTTTTCTTTATGATAAAATGCTAAATACTGTTTCACACAGTTGGACTGCGGTGAGATGTTCACCTCGAAAGCCGATTTCTCCAAGATGTCTTCCTCCGGCAGAAGTAATTTGAAAGTTGACAAAATTCAACATAAATCATACGTGGACGTCAACGAAGAAGGGACGGAAGCCGCTGCTGTTACCGGTATGGATACCTATTACAATCGTATTTTTCGGTTTTAAATAATTATTTTCCAAATAATAATCGAAAATTTTGCAATAAAAAACGGCACTAACGCATTTTTTATATTTTTGTAGGTGCCTCCATTGTTTTGTATAGCGCACATCGTTATTTTAATCTCAAGACCGTTAATTTCCACGCATGTCATCCGTTCCTGTTCATTATCGTACAAGGTACCGATATCATATTCATGGGAAAATTGGTCAATCCCAACGTGTAGATTTTAATTTAACATATTATACTTAAATTAGTATATTTTATATTTATCTACCAAAGGCATCATCCGTATAAATAAACTCATATTAAGGATGTGATTTCAACGCAATTTGCATTGTTTTTCCAAATCTAGCTGTGAAATGTTCGTTTTATTGTTTCAATAATCAGTTGAATGTATTTTTCAACGAGAATTAAATAATGTGTTTTTTCGAATTTTGTATAAATATTCCCATTTCAAGTGATTTTATCTATTATTATAATACCCATATAGGGTTTTCGGGCTTGTTGTGAGATCTCCCGACAAACCGTATGAATTTGACATTTAAAAAAAAAAAAAATGTTTGTGTAATATTAAATTATTACCTAAACTCGCATATATCTAGCGGTTCGTTTTATTACAAATTCGATTGTAATAACACGATCGGCTGCGATAGTTCTTTAAGCGTACCAGGTGATTTGTCACGGTTTTATGTGCATTGTTTAGTTTGCAAAAGCTGGCGTACCCGCCCAGTAGATGGTACCCATTGTTTGCGGCTTAAACGACCTTTTTGTCCACGAGGTAATAAAGAAGATTAAACCCCACGTGACTGTGTATGCTAAAAATTAACGACGATAGGTACACCCCAATTATATTATAACTTATAATAATAATATACTTATAATTTATAAGTATACTGCGAAAAGTCGACGGAACGAATCGTTATGAAACGAATGTACAGGATCATAAAAGTTTCGAAATATTCAGTAAAACAATGCATTTATGAACCTATTGAAAATTTATAATAAAAAAAATGAAGTACAGTAAAACACAATATTTTATATATATTATTATCTACTATATCTTATTTAATATAGATAAATTACATTTTATTTTGAACGTTCTCCCTACGAATTTCATAAAAAAAAAGTTTGATATACTTCACACGTTGGTGCAGCCATTATTGTAGGTCGGATGTTGGAAAGTTAGGTTACAAAATGTAATTTAATATATATTTGTAAGCAACGATGAACCATTGCTAACGAAAAAACGTTTTGAATCAACAATATATATGTCATATTATGGGAAAATAAATAAATGAGCATTATATTTTTTCTTTAACAATATTTGTTTAATATTGTACCGATTTTCCTGTTTTTTCTACGTTTTTTCGGTTTTTTATAAATATTTTGGAAAAACTCTTAGGAAAATCAAAAAATAACCTTCTTAAAGTACCTTCCCAGCCAAATTTCCACCAATTTTTCGGCTTTTCACAATTGATGAGGAAATTCCTGAGAAAATCGAAAAATGACCTCACTAAAGTACCATCTCAAAAAAATGTTCTCTCACAAAAGCGTTTATATTGTATATATTGGATTTCTGGCGAAAATGAAAAAAACAATCATTATAAAACTATTATATTCAGAATCTAAAAAAGAGAGCTGATACTAAGGATGTGGCCGCTGTTGAAGGTTAGTAGTTTGTTAGGTTAGATAATAAAGTTATTTGTTATACCTGTAACCAACCATCGAAAACGAAAAACTATTCCATGTGAAGTTAGGTTATACATGTTTTGAAAGGCAACAGGTTAAAGGCTAATATAAACGATTTTCATCAAAATTTAATTTTAAAACTCTTATACAAATTAAAAAATAAAACAATTATATTCAATTAAGACTTATAATGAACCTTTTATACAATTTTTAAGTATTTCTGTTATGTCTAACAATTTTATTTACATAGAATTCATCTACTATATAAAAATGATATTAAATATAAGTTAAATATTTTTAAATACTACCACCCCTTAAAAAACAAATATATTGTTTTTTGTCAAAATGTCAAGTTTCAACGTGTATTTTTAACTGAATCACATTACTTAAATAAAATTCAAGGCACATATATTGTGTTATTGTCTGATTGGAAAAAAAAAATCGCTCTATTTTAGTCTTGGCGCCGTACAGTCGGTCGTGCGGTAAGTAAAATATTTAGTACGTGATTCTCGGGAAGATCGGACCCTCGAAAACACCGTGTCCGATTCGTAAGTTTCGTTTTTGAAACCGGAGACGTCAGCGCTGCAAATAATAAAACCGACAGCGTTGATAATGATAGTCGTTAACGAAATAAGAATGTCTTTGGATTGCCGAGCTCCTTGTCGGAACACTTGACTCCATGAAGGTATGTACCTATTGCAGTGTATAGAATTCTATAGAATTTATTTACATTCTGAACGAACAACGCACAGTGGTAAATTAGCTTTCCAAAACGTACTTTTAAAACAAGGATAGATATATTGTTAGATATCAAAACTGATCTATACAAATTTAAACGGATATAATAAAACAAAAAAAAAAAAAAAATTTTAAATTACCCACGAGCCAACCAGAGTAAAATTTTAAAATAATAATTGTATTCGATAAAAAATAGTTGATTTATCGAATAATATGTTGACTCTTGACCGATAAATAATCAGGTTATACCGATTACCAAATGGATAAAATACTCGTAACGTTGCTCAATTCAATAACATTAAGCTACGTTTGCATTATGCTATTTCCACAGTTCTTCGTGTTGTTGTATTTGCCCTCTAAAAAAACTCCGGTAACAGCGTCGAAACCCAGTATGCGTTTACAAATTGTTCGTAAATTAGCACCCACTGTGCAAAAAACCGTCCCACACGTTCCAGGAATATGTATACATTTTATGTAATAATGTTAAAATAATATTGTTATGTTCCCTGATCGGTTCAAGAATGTAAAATAGAAATAAGAGCAGCATACATTATTTTAAACGCCAACGCAAACACAACGTTTTTTCGTACAATTTTCATTCAAATTATGGCACAACGATTTCGGACACTATTTTACAATAGTGTCGGCTCCAATCCCCGGTATAAGCGACTATTCCTCGATATTATGTACGTTCGTATTGAGTGCACATTGTATTAATTTCCGAATTCCAGACCGGTTTAAAATATCATTTAAAATACATTTTAGATATAGAGCGCAACGAGGGATCTAAACAACTGTCTTTACTATGATTTATATTTTTTTTTCTGTCTTTAAATAACTTTTCGAAAAGCGATTTCGCTCCGATGTATAGTACATTCTATAGAGTGTAGCACCTTTTCTGAAAAGATATTAAATATTTTTGGTGAGTTGGGGAGGTCATTTTTTGATTTACCAAGGTGTTTTCAACACGATTGGGAAAAACAAGGACAAGAAGCAAATATTTACGGAGCGACATTTACGGCAGTTTTATAGTTTTTAACTTTTGGAAATTACATTTTTTATCCACTCAAAACATGACAAAAGATCGATTTTGTTCCTCTTAATATTCAGCCGCTGATCGAGAAAGTCATTTTTATAAATTTCAAGTAGTTTTTATAACGATTGTGAGAAATCAAAAGAGACGATAAAGGCGATTTTTTTTTAAATTATGGCCCGACAATTTCATTACATAAATTGTATAAAGTTAAGATCTTTGTCCAAATTTCAAGAAAAACATATTTTTCATTTTAATTTTACACTGATCGTTATATGAAGTACGATCGTATAGAATATATCGGACCGCTCTAAACTCAGTGTCCCAGGCCTAACCCGAAAGAAAATAATAATAGAAAAAAAAAAAAAAATTAAATTTTCGGCTCTTCGTGGTGGGGATAGGGCATAGGACTTCGGTATCGTTACGGGGCCATTCCGCGCGTATCGGCCGGTAATGTTAATGATAATATTATTGACTGTTGCAGAAAACCCCGCCAGCAGCTCGGCCACTATTAATGTAAATAGTGTTATTGTTGGAATAGAGGGGAAAAAAAAAAACATCTCTTTTACTTAGTCTCGGCGCCGCACAGTCGGCCGTGCGGTAAGTAAAATATATTGTACGCGGGTCTCGGAAATGTCGGCCATTCGGAAACACCGCGTCCGATTCGTAAGTTTCGTTTTGAAACCGGAGACGTCGGTGCCGCAAACAATAAAACCGACGGCGTCGATACACATAATTACGTAATATAATACAATAAAATATACACACACATATTATATTTTTACGTAACTCTGTTATTATCATGCGCCTGATTCTGTACATTCTGAAATGAGAATGTCTTTTCAGTGCCGAGTCTCTTATCGGTACACTTGACTCGATGATAGCGTGTATACAATTATATATAATACATGTATATATATATATGTTTATTCTGAACGAACGACGCACAGTGGTCTGAATCGTAAATTAGCTTTCCGAAACGAATTTTCAAAAACAGTATATATTTATTGTTTGATTTCACAATCTAACATTTACAAAATTAAACGATTGTAATAAAATTAAAAAAAAAATTTTAAATTATCATCCTCGAGTAATTCAGAATTAAATTTCTAGTGGTAACTTATTTCCTAAATTAAAGACAATACATTTGATCGGAATCCAAATACTCTGAACTACATATATACCTAGTCGTTTACGGGATTTCTAACCAACACATATTTCGCTAAGCTCGGAATCTAAAATCGAAAATGACGTTATTGTCATTATTTTCCATGTGTGTCATTCGTTCTTTTTTTTCGAATTATCAAGCAAAATATAAGTTATGTCAAAAAATGATCTCAAAAACCACGCTAAATATAATTTTCTTTCAAAAAAGTTTTTATACTTGAAAGTAGGGAATGTACTATGGAGTATGATTTCTAGTGGAAACTAATTCCGTAGAATAAAAAAAATTCATTCTTCGCTGCGACCAGAATTTAAAAAACTCGGAACTGCAACATGCGTAATCGTTGACGTAATATGACGTTTATGCTGTGTAAAAATAGTTGATTTATCATATAATATGTGGACGACTGATAAATGATAAGGTCATGCCTATTACCAAATCGATAAAATACTCGTGATATTAATCAATTCAATAGCATCATGCTACGTTTGCATTCTGCTATTTCCACAGTTCCCCGCGTCTTTGTATCCGCTCTATAAAAAAACCACGGTGGCCGCGTCGAAAACCACTATGTGTTTACAAATTGTCTCTAAATTGGCGCCCACTGTGCAAAAAACCGTTCCGTACGTTCCAGAAATCGTCCCGGAACATTCCATACATCCTAAGTAACAATGTTAAAATCCCGTTATAATGTTCCCCGTTCGGTTCAAGAATGTCTTATAGAAACGAGAGCAGTATACGGTTTATACGGCTGGGATTCGGAAACTAATACAATATGCGCACAAAACAAACGTACGGACGGAAAAAAGATAAAACAAAATCGGTGTGATTTTACGGTAAACGAACGCGGTCCGAGTAGCGTTTCTCGACGGATTAAAAAATATTTACGTTCTAATAAAAACGCACGGCCACAACGTTACAATTCAATTAGACGGACAATTTTGTATAGCAAATTCATCTAAAAATAACGTAACGGTTATCGGGAGATTTCCGTTTCGGTCGAGTTATTGTAATCGTTCGCGCGACCTTCTCTCCCCGGCGGGTCGCAATTGTCGTTCGGGAATTCGTTTTCGCATACCTGCCCACCGTCCCCCTCCCCACGGAGATATTGTAGTTTGTTTATTTTTTTATTAAATTTTATGTCTAAGGGTCGAGAGGTACCCGGGCCGCTGTATACGCGTAGCAAGACGGCAATTTCGTATTTGGACGGAGATAATATTATGTGCGCATTATCCGGTTTTCCGTCTTCGGGGAATTAGAAATTCCGTCGTATATTATTATTATTTTACGCGTTTTGACCGAGAATTTCAGTTATTTAGCCGTCGTCGTTGTCGTCTGCTACCGTCGTCACCGCCCGAGTACGAACAATTTGCTCGATCCCGGCGTACCAGATTCTAATTTTTTTTTGTTACACCGTTGTAAACTATAAAACGGGAAACTCGGATGCGATACGGGAGTAAAAAAAAAAAAAAAAAACCGAAAACGAGTATAAATTAAGGGCCCAAACACGAGATAGGACCCGGCGCCGGACAATTACTTTTATCCCCGGCGGGCCGGCCGGTACGCGCAAAACGGTACTTACGGACCGAACCTTAAACGCATATTTTATTTTTTTTAAATCGCTAGATCCGAGAAGAGGGGGACCTGCCTTGATGCGTTACTTCCTCCCCGGTCGGTATCGTGTATTGTTTTTCACATTATGATTACTTGATTTTTTTTTAAAAATAAAAACCCCATTTGTCTTTCGCGGGGAATGCTCGCATTTACAGTGTTATTGGAACTGCGTCATACTTTCCGGTAGGCCACACATCGATCACATTTCCGAATAGTGCTTTGAGTCCAAGGACCATAGCTGATACCCTTGTGCAGCTTACGTCGTCTTACCACTACTATACAGACGATTATTATAATATGCTAACTAAATATTCCTTTGATGAAATGTTATAATAATCATCATACTATTATAATACGTTACATGTTGTCGCAAAGGGGCCACACCCACGTGAGCTGACTCCATCTTACGAACGCACGACATACCAAATTTTCGTTTGGCAAAGGCAACTTTATGATGTTCATTTATTGAATTCCGGATAGCAAAATTATACTTGCACACTATTACATGAATAATATAGTATGAATATTTCCAAGAAATTTTAATAAATTATTTAGAATATTCGTATGTATAGTTGTCGGAAAATTTTAGATTCTGAGTGGAGCTAAGAAGCTTATTATAAAGATATTAATATGTTTTTTTTCTGTGGACAACTTTTCTACCAAATGAATTGCTCTGACTTTTACGTGTAGCAACTTTTTTGAAAGGAAATTGATGCGGGAAAGTACCTTAAAGAAGTTTTCGATTTTCTCGAGTTTTGTCATCAAATGCGAAAAACCGAATAAAACGGGAAAATGTACGGAATATATTTGTATAATATTACGAAGTATTTTTTCTGTCGACAACTTTTCTACCAATTTTGCTCCAACTTTTAATGAAAGTAATGTTTCAAAAAGAAATTTCACTGGAAAGGTACTTTAAAAAGGTCGTTTTTCTATTTTCCCTGAAGTTTTCTTAGCAAATCTGAAAAACTTGGAAAACCAGGAAAATCGGTATAACATTAAACAAATATTTTTAAAGAAAATATATAGATCCTTATTAATTATTTTACTATAGTATAGCATATATATCGTTTGCAAAGCATCGCTATCAACTAAACTCCTCTCAGAATCGTTTTTCTCTAAGCAATGGTTTATATCTTTACTTACAGGTATACATTAAATTACCTATGACAGTGGCTTCATCCGTCCTTATTATCCTAGGAAGTTTTTTTTTAATGCATTTTTTTTTCAACTAAACGGTGCGCTATGGACGCTGTTACATATTTGTTTCCACCTAGTGTTTTAGTTACAGACTTATAGGGATCTAAGGTTTCTAATAAACATTTTGTGTTTAGTGCAACAACACAATCAAGTTTTTTTATTTTCTCAGATTATATTGTTAATTACAGAATATCTATTTGATATTACACTATAACAGAGGGGTATATCGGGGTTTCTTCAGTTTGAGTGAAATTAAAAACGACCAATAAATTCGATATCGCGATATATCAAACTATTCTAAAACGATATCGTTATCGAAAATTAACACCGATATCGACATCATTTCAGATTATTGATATCGTTGGCTATGGGTCATCAACATCCCAGGTATCCCAAACGTTGGTCTTTACACAGTATACGGTTTCCTTTAAGCACAATAATAATATATGCCTACGAATGGGTTTTGACTACTATTTAAAAAAAAAAAAAAAAAAAACGTAATAAAACACACGCAATAAAAAATCGATTGTACCTAATCGCATGCGCCTAATTTTATTACATTTTACAATGTTACTTTTTAAATCACAATAAAAAAAAAAAAATAAATATGCATAATATTATAAATATTGCACTGTGTAGGTATCTAATGGAAAACCACACCAATGTCGACCGACGGCGGCGGTAGATACACAGGACAGCTTCTCGGAAGCCCTAGAAAATGGCGAACGCTATTACGATAATATTGTCATTGTCACCTATTGCGGCTGTCGCGCACGTATTGAACAGATTTCAAGTTCGAAATTTATTCGCGGACGTGGCGAAAACTATTTTCATCCCAACTGATTACACGACGACAGAAATTATCGTTAATACCTCGACAATGCGAATAATATGATATGACTGTGAAATATGTTGGAAATTATCCGATTGAAGGATAAATACGTTAACAAATAAATTATTAAAAAGAAAGTTAAGATAATGGGCACGGGTGCAGCCACTGGTGTAGACGGGAAATCGGGAACGTAGGATACAGACGGAAGTTTAATATATATCTGTAAGCAACGATAAACCATTGTTAACGAAAAACGATTCTGAGCGGAGTTAAATTAATAGTGATGCTTCGCCATCAATATATAGGTTATATTAAAGTAAAATAATTATATATGTTCTATATATTTTTTAATAATATTTATTTAATGTTGTACCGATTTCCCTACATTTGTTTCGGTTTTTCCATGTTTTTTTCCCAGTTTTTTAAATTTACTGAGAAAATTCAAAATAAAATCGAAAAATGACTCAATTAAAGTACTACTATACACCGATTTTCTTTCAAAAAAGTTGCTTTACGTAAAAATGACCATATAAAAAGTCATCCATGGAAAAAAAAACATATTTGTAAAACTATAAGCTTCTTCTCTCCACTTAGAATCTAAAATCATTGTACAATGAAATGCAATAACGGTTAACTGTGGTAGGAACTGAGGATGGGAACTGCTATACACGCGTTATATTGAATTTCTCTTTTTGGTTTGGCCTTTGAAAGGATTTTTAAAATAGTATGCTTTAAATGGTAAAGAACACCCGTTTGTGCAACAGAGATCCATCAATAGAAATTATTTTTTCACCGGCTGAATTGTTCTTGAATAGTTGTGAATAAAGTTGAACGAAGCTAAAAAAAACATTCTTTTTCCACATCAATACGTTCAACTCATATATTTAAACCAATCGCCATTTCAATAAAACTGAAAAACGATTCTACTTTGATCTCATTTGGTCTTGAGAGTGTCACTAAAAGTATCCATAAGTAGCGAGAAATATTGCAAAATGTTACGATTATTATTATTTTTTATTACTTTTCTTTTTTGGAACGAAACAACTTTCAAATGACAACCTCCAATAAAAGTTTCTAGACAGAGTATTAGATTAAATATATTTTAGTGTTGAAATGTCTGATTTCTGTCAACCCGTTTACGAGATATTTCGCTTTTAATTTTGGGATCCGGGTGAAAGTAGTGGAGCATAATTTTGTGGCGGCGAAGTGAGACGCGTGGCGTTTAATTAATGCTCCACTACTCTCCAACTATCTAAACAACCCTAAAATGGAAATAATGTAACATTTTAGAACAGCTTGTTTCTCAAAATGTTAAAAAAAGAAAATACTTTCTGTTTTATCGCAATGGGTATATCCTCAAAGGATACTTGTATGTATAGAATATAATTTAAGTACTCGTATACAATAATTACGGCTCGAAAATTTAGAACCTGAAATTCATAAAAAAGTGCTTAAAAATATTTAAAAAATTAAAAGTGGTAGAGATATCTTATAAGTCCCCCTCCCCGTATAACAGCTCTTATTTAAAAAATAAGATTTTTTTTTAACAATAAACAAATGATTATCACAAAGTATTTTTTTTATTTTCATAATACAAACAATTGTTTTATTTTAGTATTTTTTTTATTTTACGTTTTTCGTTTTCGCAATTGTATATTTAATAAGTTAGAGTCGTTAAATGGAAGACTTACAAACCTATTTGACATTTTTGTGTTATTTTGGATAATAGTTTTGAATGTTTTTCACGGATTTTTTGACGTTTTTCAGCGCTTTTATGTGGATTTAAAGTGCTAAAAGGTCCGAGTCCTAAAAATAATAGATACAATACAGTTCAAAAGTATCTATTTTTAATGAAAATTGTACAAAAAGGGAGGGGGGAGAAAGATATAAAATGATATAACAGGATAGGAGCTAGGTAATAATAAATCTATTACACAATTAGCCTTCATTAGGTATTACGTTGTCAAAACACAGTACGGAATCAATACGCGATTATACTTTTATATATTTAAAAAATTACAAATGTAAATTGTAAACGTATAAAACACTGGGGGTTTATGAAAATCCTATTAATTTCTTAGTGATTTCCGTGTTTATTCGAACTCGATTTTTATGTTTTTACCGGTACTTTTAAAAATATATGCTTCTACTTGATAATGTCGTAATATATTATATATTACGTTGTTTTCATTTCGTTGTATTGTAGCCGAGTGTTTTCGAATGGAAACCGATAATATTTCATTTTTTTTTGAAGAAGAAGAAAAAGAAGAAGAAGAAATCGGTCACTGTTTCGGACAGGTCGCTTTTGGAGGTGTGTTATCGTACCGTTATTATTGTTATTATTATTATTATGAAATTCTAAAACGATATGATTCATAGCGATCTAAAAACGATTTTCGTTTAAGATATTGATGAATAAATCATGTTTGGCGCGGAAAAATACATAAAACAATAAGGCAAAAATACCTGCCACCTTTTTTTTGTAAAAAAAAAATTCCGTATTCTATTTTTATAAACCACATTTATTAGATACGTTCCACATGAAAATGTAAGTGCTTAAAGAGTGAAAATTAACATAATAAATTATTGGATAGCTAAAATGGTGCTAAAACCTAATAACTCGATTTTTTTTAAATTTCGTTTGTTTCTTTCTAAAACAGTTTTGGTAACATAGAGCTGCACACACACCGCAAAATCAAATAATAAGTGCACGGTCATGGAAGATGAGGTCGGGGAACTCTAGACTATATAAAAAAAAAAATGGGTAGTAGTTTTTTTTTATACCGAATTGGTTATTTTATCACGCGTCGAGGGTAAATTTTGCGCCTATATTTCTAAATATCTGTTAGCCGGGAAACCCGTTTTTGTTATTAATTTGAATAAATAAATTGTCGTTTAATGATATACATATTGTGACTAAAAACCGTTACAAAATCGTAAAACATCGAAGTTTTTGATAATATTTTAGATTGAACACAATCCCAATATAATTCGATCGAAAGAAGAACTATGGAAAAAAAATTCTTAAAAAACAAACGCATTTCTCACCATATTAAAAGTATATCAACATATTTTAATAAAAATAATATGCATTTACATGATAATAATAAAATTTCATTGCCCGTATAATATCGTAATAACAATAATGGTAACGTAACGATAAGATTTCCATTTCGGATATTTATTATTGTAATCGACCTTCTCGCCTCGGGTCGCGCGTAGGACGTTTTACGATCATCGGCCAGGACTCGAGCGCGTCATTGTCGTACGGGGCTTTTTTCCACATAACGAAATGTTAACATGTTTATTTAATTTATTTTTTTTATTACAAGTAGTTATAATATTATTATGACCGTGTAGCGTAGATGACGTAATACGACAATACAGTGTGCGGTGCGTACGGTGCCGAAACGAACCTAAAATAACAAACCTCTAGCGGTTTGTGGCCGGCCGTGGTATTTTATAATAGGTGAACGCTAAAATAAAACTTCAATCGTAATGAAAAAAAAAAGTGTTTTGTTGATAAAAATCACAATATTGTATTTGTATTGTAGAGTGTGGTTTGATAGCTTGGTGAACACGTCGACGGTGGACGACAAAACAATATTAATGTATAGGTGTGGTGGTAACCGTGTAATATAATATAAAAGTGTATTGATAGTGATAATAATCCGATATGCACCGGCTAAATATTGGAATTACGTTTTTAAAAAGACGGACGGACATACTTCGCACGTGGGTGGGCCATTATAGATATGGGAAGAATGAAATGTATATACATATGTACGTAACGATTAACCATTACTAACGAAAAAAAAAATGTCAAGCGGAATTCGGTTGATAGTGTTGCTTTGTCAATAATATATACGTCATATTATGGTAAATAATAACACATGCATCAAACATTTCTTAAATAATAGTTATTTAATATTGTACTTATTTTCCCGTTTTTCCTATGTTTTTATCGGTTTTTCACATTTTCTGGGAAAATCAAAAAATGATGTCCTTAAAGTAGTACGCCAGGTAGGTTTATTTTTAGAAAAAGGGCTATTATTGAAAATCGAATCGAAATTGTTGGTAGAAAAGTAGTCATCGAAAAAACAAAATAAACATCATTGTAAAACCAATACATTGATAAGCAATGTACCGGGCAATCTAAAATACGAGCGGTTTTGTAAAGAGATTACCTATACGAAAAAAAAATTCTTTTGAATAAACCTAATAAATTGTTTCAAATTGAATACTTGTGTAAGAATTAATAAATAGTATTAATTTTAATATAAAGTCGCATTGCCATTGAACAATAATTGTTTGGTTTTTTATTTCTTCCTTTTTGGATGGGCATGCGCCGTTTTCCTAGCTTACCCCGACGGCACGCCACGGGGTCTCAGGGCCAGTAATTGTTAGAACAATTTTTAATACGTCTACTATAGTCTACAATTTTAACGTCTAGTTTGAATAAAAACACGAGTAATTTGTTCAGTCTAAAAAGGGCCTACGCAATATAATATAATGTTATACGTAAATCCTCTACCTATTTCGAGCCTGTTGTTTTATTCACGTTAGTCTCTCGACAATTTCAGCTGAATTTGTAATATGAATGTTAAGTCCATCTTAAAAAAAGAAAAAAATATATGTTTTATCCTGATCTGATTTACGCTAATCGCGTTTCAAATATCTCTTAATTCAAATCTCAAACAAAATAGCCATCCATTATTGCCTACGGGTTTCTCTAAAAGGTAATTGAAACTGTCCGTGAAAAAATAATTACGGTGCTTATGAGATAAAAAAAAAAACAAAAAAAACCAACAAACCAAAAAACTCCATAATAATATATTACTAAATACGGGTATTTTGGGTGAAGTTACAAACTTTTCCGTTGCCAACTTGACGCGCAGGTACATACATCTGAAACAATATCATTATTGTTCATAATAACCAAATACGTTCCCCTGTTTTTACTGAACTAATAGTAAACGTGTAAGTTATTAGTATAAAGTTAATTTCATATTTAATACCCATCCAACTAAATATGTTTGGGAAAGGAAAAAGCCGCTTCGAGAAGCGTTCGCGTATCAAAGCGACCGCGTTCATTTCGCCGTCGAGTGTGTGTCAGTGTGCGTAGGACAAAGAACAGCTCACCGTGGTGACGATATTCCATCGTCGTCGTCGGAGAATCAGAAATTCCGTCGTATAGTCGGCACTATTATTATTATTATTATTATTATTATTATTATTATTATACGCGTTGCGACCCGAGAATTCCAGCTATTTAGCCACCGTGTCAGCGATGAACGTTTTGTCTCGTCGTCATCATCATCAAAGTTAAAACAATTTGCGTGATCCCCGCGCCGCCGCCTTTTATTTGCGCGAGTACGACGACGAAGCGAACGCGTGCATGCAGAATTCCGAAAATTTTTGACGAAATTGAAAACTCCATTACGCCCACTGCAGCGCAGCACAATCTGCGAACAAGTGACGTAAAAAAAGCAAAAAAAAATATCCGTCGGCGTTATAATTACAAGATACACGGAAAAAACAAGAGAATAAACGTTTTCTCGGTCAAAACGAAATTTCCCCGGACCACTATAACGTGAAAGAGGTTAGATTTGTGTGCACATAAATTGTAAATAAACCAATAGTAATTAATAATAGCATACAGTAATTTGATTCAGATGATAATTTTAAACTATTAACTTTGTACAATAATATGCGTGTGGGTAAATTTAAATATCGATCTTTTTCGTTACCCTACACGTCAATACAGTACGGCAAAATAATATCCAAAGTCAATCGCTGTTCCTTGGCAAAATCCTATACACGCCGCCGTCCGCGAATATCCTCGCGGGACTCCCTGTGCACTACGCGCACGCATAGCACTTAAGTATCCCTACATACTTACGGCGTCTATATACATGGCTATACCTACCCGCGTAGAGGGCTTACACGGACTTACCGCTCTGCAGGCGAATAATACGAGTATTATATTATCGTATACATTAAATATTCCTTCAATGAATTCTAATATTATGTTATTATTTTGTTAGGTACACGACGCGTTCTCGCAAAGGTTCCGTTGCACGCGTACTAACGTAGTTTATGAGTATTTATATTAAAATGGTACACTGCCGGTCGGTAACGTTCGTAAACATAATGTTTCGTAATCGGAATTATTATACTTATTACACTGGGCGTGCACTGCAATACACGACGGAAAACCGCACGAATGTCGGTCGACACAGTGAGCAGCTTTGCGGAAGCCCTAGAAAACTATAAATTACAGTATTGTAGGTACTACAGCTGGTATTATATTATCGTGGTCGCCAAATAGTGACAGTCGTGCACTCATCTACACTCGATACAGTTTTCGAGTTTCGAGCGAAAATTAGTTTTTTCCCGATCGATGCACCCGATTATTATTAATGTCTCGCAATGTTCAATATACAATATTATACTGTACGTTGTAATATACAAATGCTGAAAAACACCCGCTCGATATACACGCACAATGTTTCAACAAATTAATGCGATTAATATTGGATTTTCGATTCTGAGTGAAGTGAGAGGTTTATTAGTTTTTTTTTTTTTGTGCCTGTAAAGAACTTTACTATGTTAATGTTACTAACATAGTTAACAGTTAATAATTATGAAATCATGTTCAAATCAAAAACTTTATAGGAATTTTCTTGTGACATTTGTAATCAAGTTTATGCATTTATCAAGTTAGTTTTGATTTTCCTTATAGTTTTAGATTCTGAATGGAGTGGAGAAGTTTATAGTTTTACAAAGAATATTTTTTTCCCGTGCATAACTTTTCCACCAGCAATTTTGCTTCAATCTATAATGATAACAATTTTTCTGAAGAAAATTTGACTTAAAAGGTACTTTAGGGTGGTACATTTTTCAATTTTCCTAAGAATTTTTCCAGCGAATGTAAAAAATTGGAATAAAACACGAGAAAACCGGGAAAAACGTAGGAAAAATGGGAAAATCGATACAACACTTAACAAATATTATTGAAGAAAATATATGAAGCCTACATAATTATTTGACTATAAAATGACACATTTTTTTTCACACGTTTTTTCGTAAGCAATGGTTTATGGCTTCTTAAATTATCTTTAACAGTGGCTGTATCCGTCTTTTATTAATATAAATTGATGATTTGTTGAATACGATAACTAATACTCTGCTCAGAATTGTTTTTCGTTGCGTACAGTTTAGGAATTTATATTACTCTATACATCCTTTATTTTACTTTCATCTTACAGAGTTGCACGACTATTAGTAACACCAGTCTTTTTAGATTCTGAGCACAACGAGGAATATATTGGTTTTTCTATAATGTGTTATTATTATTATTTTTGCATGTCTGTGACCACCTTTATACTAAAAGCATTGCTTCGATTTTCAAGTGTACCATATTTTTCGAAATCAAATTTCATCTAATTTGTGTATTGAGGTCAATTTATTTTATTTTTCTCGCATTTTTCTGAGCTGGGAAGTACGTAGTAAAAAAAAGTCCACCACATTCGCCTGCATAGCTGTAAATTGATTTATTATTTAAAATTTAAATACAAATTATAGGATGATTTATAATAAACACGCAGCGATGCTACTGACGCTCCTAGGCGTGCGGTCATTAGGATAGTCTGATTATGGTGGATTTTTTTGATTTCGAGGGAATTCGGGTTGGTTTGGTAACACAAGCATGTCGAATCACTCGGCGCTGGAGCTGGCCTTTAAATCCCTGATAGTTTACCGAGGAGCCGTATAATTTTCTATGGTTATATACCTGACACAACTTGGCCATCGATTAGTACAAGTGATAAAATAATATATACGACTCGAGAACGAGGAAAATAACAAAAAAATAAAGAAAAAAGAAAACAATTTATTTTACTTTAGACGTACTAGGTATATTAAGTAGTTTTAAATAAATTATTAATGGAAATCCGGGTGTCACGCGAATGAAACAATTACAAAGGCATTTTTTTTCTACCCCCGTTGTTTTCGTCTTACGCGTTTTAGATTAATTAGTTTCGTTAAAAAGTTTCTTTTCCGCGATACCATTTGTATATTATAATAAAGCGTACATCAATAAATGTCGTCGTGCGCGGTTTTAACTTTGTTATATGCGCATTTATACTGCAGTCTATATACTAAAATAATGCGTGTATTTAAGGATGAGGAGGAGAAGAAATAAAAATCGATTGAGTAATAATTAATAGCTACCCCAGGAAAACGAAAAAAAAAAAAGGGGGAGAGTCGACGTGAAACGAAAATGTAGTAATGTACGCGTATATTATTATTATCGTCGGCGAATAAGCCTGACCGAGTTCTCGAGGAAATTTGAATGTAATATACTTTTCGTGAAAAAAAATAAACTTTCAAACGTCACGAACACAGTATATAAATAAAGAAATTAAACGTGGATATCTAATTAAAAAAAATGGGGCTGAAAATAAAATATAATAGCTCGGCGCGCCGGCAAGACGAGTCTGCCGGTCTATTGTTTACGGGTTGGCTTGTTTGCTCGTATTTTCGAGAACAATTGTATGAAGACGGGTTGTGTATATATAATATTTTCGTATAATTAGTAGTAAAGAACACCGTCGCCGAGTTAATATTCGTTAAAGGAAGAAAAAAAAACAAAAATAATAAAAAACGAAAGTACCTACGCAATTGCAGGGTACGTATTACAGTGGTGGAGTCTGAGGGACAAAAGGGGCGTCCCCTCCCGCGAGAACTTTTTCTTTTTTATTTGTGTACCTATAATGAATGTTTGTTTTCGGAATAGTTTATTATAATACTTACAAATTTTTGTAGGTTTTTTCAAGAATAAAGAATGGAGCGAAATTTGTGGACCACCGACGAAGTAAATGGGAATTTGTCGAAGATAGTTGAACAGAGAACTGTACAATATGATTGAATTGGCACCAGTGAAAATCTTTGTAAAAAAATATACATTGATATTGTATTTAGACAACATAGTGAGGATAGGAGATAACGAAACAGTTAAAACGAACCCAGAGGAAGACGATCTCGATAATGATCAAGAAAATTATGAATTGATGTATCGTAAGACGATTTAAAAAGTTTAGGAGTTGAAAACCGGAGAGGGATATTAAAAAAAAGAGACAGCTGATGAGGTATATTAGTTATGGTGGAAAAATCGTTTAGGAAATAAGTATGTTAGACGGTAGATCGTTTCAACGACAGGCGACAGAAAATTAGAGCAAACATGATATTGCAGCAGAGACAAGCACGTTTAAACGGATAGACGAATAATAGTCAATAGGATAATGAATGCGTTTATAAGGGATTACCTTCGATAGTTGATGAAACGAGAGAGATATTATATTAGATCAAGATGGTCGGAACATGTGATGAAAAGAGACGCACGATAATTGAATATATGAACGTATAAAGTAGATTTACGAATGCACAAAAGGAGGGGTAAAAGAGAACGTCCAACGAGTTGTACGTGTATGCTGTAATTTATAAACACGTGTAGTAGCGGAACCAGAGTAGGCATAGGGACACGTCCACCTCCTGTCAACGGACTATAGTTTTTTTATTTATATATTTTATATTAATTGACTGAAATTATAAACAATATGCCCTGTCCTCTTTCAAAAATGTCTGCATCCGCCGTCGATCGCGTGGTTTGTCACAATGTCAATCCAGAAGTCACTTTTTAGTTTACGGATGTTATATTTTGGTCGTAAATTCTTATTGAATCAAAATTCGAAAGTTATATTTTAAAAACCACATTGTATTTTGATTTCGCATAAGAGTAAAATTAATTTACTATAATATAGGTTATTTTTTATACGAATTTAATCCGGCTTATAAAGAATGCGAAGTGTTTTAAATTCCTCTTACTGACAGGAAAACGAAGGTCGCGCAAGAGTTGTAGAATATATATGTCACGTTAAGTCGCTCGTCACAAAAGATCCGATAGTAATTATTATTATTGTTGTAACCTAACTGCAAACGATAATCGCGAAAGGTGCGGCACTAGTCCCGATTAGTTTCGCAGACTTTTTACGGACACGGATCGCCGAGTATTATTGTACTGCAGTAATTATAAATACGTTTCGCTCTTGCCTCTTATACACCAATATATATATAAATATATATATGTAATACAGGATGATCCTATATTGTGAACTGTATTTCGTATTTTGCTTCTCACACGAATCGTAAATACATTATTCGGACGAAAACAAATTTTGTTTTTGTATTTCGTCAGTAATTTCAAAAAGTTGCAAAGTTAAGTATGAATTTTCTTATAATATAGAAATTAAAATTCAAAAATCTTTTTGATGTTGTCCCCGTTATTATTTATTTGCTTAAAGTATAATCAAAATCCCTGATTTCCGATCCTTTCACGTGCCGTAGATTTTTAGATATCCGCTTTAACGTGAATTTGTATCGAACGACTTTCCCGCAAGAATATAAACCCAGTGGCTATTTTTCCTCACTTTGCGTAGTCCACAAACATGTATGACTGCATTTGAGTTTGTTGCATATAGGATATTGACGGAAATGTTTGCACCAAAATTTATTTTAACTAAAACGTCAACTATCTGTGGAATTTTTAACGTAGGCTGCTAATTAAAAATGCAAAAGAGATAGTGGTTTCAGCCTCGAAAATAAGAATAACAAAAAACTAACGGAAATATAATATTTTAGAGCTATTTGTTTTATAAGTTGTTAAAAAAAAAAAAACCCGAAAAGTAAATACTTTCCGTGATAATTTGTATATTATCGTCCATTGATTACACTGTAAATATGTTATAATACGAGTATATATATAAATAGAAAAATTGTTTTCTTTCTGGAATACCTCGTGGCTCATCTATAATAAAAACGTAAGTAGAAGTTACAAATTTTAACTGTTTATAGTTCACATTTGGGATTTTGCAGTGCACATATATATATATATATCAAAAATAGTCACTAAAAAACCAATTCTAAAACCAAAATTATACTATTGGTGTTTGCATGGAGAGCGAGGTTACTGGTTACGGGTCTTATTGGTTAAAAAGTTCAATACCTGTGAAAATATGAGTGTTTAGTTAGTAATTTGATTTCGACATTATTATATGTTTTATTTAAATTACAAGGAAAAAAGCTTGGTTTATTGAATATACATTTTTCAGATTCCGGTGTAGCGAATAATGTATTGGTTATTTGTAAAAAGATGTTTATTTATTTGTTATTTTTTTATATTGTATACAAAAATTCTACCAGAAATCGTGCTCCAAAGTATTAAGTTCAGCACTTTTTCCGAAAGAGAATTTTCCTAGGCTGGTACTTTAGGGAGGTTATTTTTTGATTTTCCCAGGGGTTTTTCCGAAGTTTTTCCATAGCAATGATACATTTTTGTAAACAGGTATACATTAAATTTTCTCTCAAATTTTCTAAATTTTACCTAACAAAAGTTGCCCACCAATGTCTTTTTTTGGATCTGGATTTTAAATTTACACTGTCGGATTAGGTATAACAGAAGACGGTTATTGGACGATTATTTATGGACAATCACTATCGATTATTATTTGCTACACAACCCCTGCTTTTTGAAATTCACGAGCACGTCACTGCACTAGACTGGTGACATGGGCGGACAAAGTATATTATTCAAATCGGTAGATAAAAATCGAGTGTAGTGCAGCGTGTACGATTACACTGTACAATAATAATTATTACAATGCAATGTCCACTGTGAAATGCATTTGTATGCGTGGGCCCGATGATGTTTTCACTTGTATAAAATATCCATTTTTGGACTCGTACACAGGCGTCCGGTGAAGCGGCAGCGGTGGGAACAAATATCTAGAAGCCTTCGTCGTTGGCGCCGGTTCACCGCGACACAACCGGACCACAGACCGCACAGGACGGAACGAGTTCTCCGTCGACGTCGTGTTTAGGAAGACGATCGAACCGGTCCGCAGCTGACGATGCCGGTTATTGCGACGGGTTACCGCGATCGCGCTTATTACCGACTATCGGTGCTTCCTCTGATTCTGCTGGTGTTGGCGCTGCAAATCTTGGCGCCACTAGTCGATTGTCGGCATAAACATCACCACTGGAAGGCGAACGTCATAAAAAACCATTTAAAAAACCATAAAAGCCTCGAGGGAATGGTGCGGCTGGTGGATGGCGGTTCCGAGTACGAAGGTACGGTCCTAATATATTACGAGTACTATATAGTATTATTAAATACAGGATTACGGGACAAAAGCTGAGGGGGGCCAAAGGCGAGTATTTTTAATAAAAACGTATGAGACGTTACGGAATATTTAAAGCAATCAATTATACAGATACGCTTCACTAAGTTCCACTCGTATTTATTATAAGAAAGTCGATTGTCAATGGTAAAAACACGTTCACGAAAACCAGACAAACATACCGATTAGAAAAGATTTCAGAGATGCGATACAGACGTCAGACCTACAATAATAATGGCCGTAGAGCAGAAAAAGGTTTCCGAGCAGGTCGGTAACCATTACGTGGGAATGAGCCATTTTTTAAAAAAAAAATTTTAAAACATTGATTTTCAAAGAGCGGCAATGGTTAAGATAAAAAAACATACTATAGTCGAAGAAAATGGCAAATATGTTTTACTAAGCCATTTCATTGAGAATTGATAAGTATTAAAAACACAATAATGCGTTTTAAATTTTGACACATTTGTCAAAGAGTTAAATATTGCATGTTAAGGAGCCGCACGTTCCCGACCTCTGCCGTAGAGGAAAGTATCTCTCGTGAGTTTTCCAAAAAATCAATCGGCTCTGGGACACGTATTTCATTAATCCGCGGCTCTTGTTTAGGGGGGGAATTGTATATCGAAAAATAGATATAAATCTATTGACGGTGGCGTCGAGTGTTATGTTATTTATTATATTTATTGGTAATAGTATACAGCCGGTGTTGCAAAATATTAAAAATAAAGCGCAAACGATTTGTATGGTCACCGCTGCTGAACATTGATTATGGGAACCCGCAAAATACGGCCAGTCCGAAAGAAATCTGAGAAACCGGACACTGGTCGCCTGTTGTAGAAAACTGTAAGGACATTGACAACTTGAAGCAAAGCAATAAGAATATGTTCAGAATTTCAAACAAATTGCCTGAGACGCGATTAACCTAGTCTCTAACGCAATTTTTTTTTTGTTCGTACGCGATTCAACAATTTCAATTCAATTTATATCTGCATATAACGGTAAATAATTATTGTGAACATAAACGGTCTTGAAGAAAGTTCGGTTATCTGTCTTCTGAAACCCCGTATTATTCGTTAAAATTCGAATTCAAAAAAACTTATAAAAAAAAAAAAAAAATGTCTTATGTTTCGATTGACTTGCAATTTTCAAAAATTTCTGCTTAGCTAAAATAATGTTATCCTTATTAAACTAAATAATAACTAAAAAAAGAAAATGGAAAATTGTATATGCCTCTTAACAGGTCAATTATGTTTTGAACATTTTATACAGATTTTCCTAGTTTTCCAACATTTATCCTGGTTTTTCACATTTGTTTGGAAAACTCCTAAGAAAATCGAAAAATGACCTATTTAAAAGACTTCCTTAGTGAAATTTCCTTTTAGAAACATCGCTAGCATTAAAAGTTGGACCAAAATTGCTGGTAGAAAAGTTGTGAACAGAAAAAAAGAAAACCGTAATATATTTTAACTAATACCTACATTTCTTATATTTTCCCGTTTTTTTTTTCGGTTTTTCTTATTTGATGAGAAAACTCCAAAGAAAATTGAAAAATGATATCTTTAAAGTACCTCCCCACGCCTATTTCCTTTCAGAAAAGGTGGTACACTTAGAAATTCAAGCAAGTCTCTTGAAAGAAAAGTTGTTAACAGATTAAAGAAAAAAAATAAACATCTTTGTAAAACCATAAGCTTCTTCGCTCCACTCAGAAACTAAAACGAAATATCAAAAATTAAGTGGCCGTTGTTGTTGTTGCAAGATATTCCTGCGGGCTTTCCTAATAATTAAGAGAACTCCAATAAAATTAATCAAAAGGCGACCGCTCAAATGAAATAATCATAAAAAAGGTGTAAATAAGAAAAACCACGCCTATAATCTTTATATTTTAAAAAAGCATCCGTGTATAACAATAATATTGTATTTTTGGTTGGTCGTTTGGTTATCCCCGTGGCGGTTTTTCACCGGCACAGTACTTTTGGTGACGTGTCGCAAAAATCGTGTATTTTCCTCACGTATTCACGTGACTTATTTTACGACCGGACGACGAAATATTATTTTATTTTCCATTACGCCCCGATACTCCGTAATCTGTAGAATACCAGTAATAAGTAGAAATGTGATATAAATAATAAAACGCCGGAAATTATTCAATATTGACCAAAGATATTGTACGGCTATAATATTATAGATTTCGAACGCAACGAGTAATGTATTGGTTAAACTGATTGTGTATGTGTGTAAGTGTTTTTTTTTTTTTCTGTTGCTATCCGTTTTCAACTTTTCTACCGGGAAAAAACTGATTGAAATGTATTATTTTATTTCTGAAAGCAAATTTTGTTAATTTAATGGCTGATTAGGTCGTTTTTTGATTTTCCTGTGAGTTTATTTTAAATAATGGGCAAAACCCGAAAAGTTCGACCCTTTAGAAAAATAGTGGTATAAAATATATAACATTTTTCCAAAATAAATTTTCTATTCTTCCGTGGTGGTAAATATTTATTGCCATCTACATAATCATGTTAAACATGTTGTTAGAATTGTCCGATATAAGGCAGCACCATCAAAAATTATCCGTTGGCATTTAATCAGTTATTATATTTTATATTGATAAACACTTATTATGTGTTTGTGTAGGATAAATTATCATAAAATGTTGTGCTTCAATGTAGAAAACATTGGTTTTGGAATTTACGGTTCTGGGTTTTTTTTTTCGCAAATTAGTTTAAAATAGATCTGAAATCGTTATAAAATAATTATATTCAACTTTCTAATTGTTTTAGCAATTCTTTTTGTTTTTAACTAAATATCTTGTTCTAAATTTCACGAGTAGTGTTTTGTCTAAAAAAAATGTCGTCAAGTTTTCTAATTAGCAAAAAAGGAATATATTTTCGATTCTAAGCGAAACAAGGAATATATTGATTTTAGAATAATATTATTTTTTTTTATCAATAAAAAACTTTTTTACCAGAAATCTTGTTTGGATTTTCAAATTTACCTCCTATTCCATAGTATTGATTACTTCAGATATACATACAAATTTCAATCTATATCCTACCATTTCAAGTTCTCACCCTACAACAGTGACCCACCTTTTACGCGAAGTATATTCGTATTTTAGATTCTGAGTGGAGTGAAGAAGCTTATAGTTTTACAATGATGTTTATTATTATAATTTTTTTCTGTAGGCAACTTTTCTAACAGAAATCTTGCTCCGATTTACAAGTGTAGCACTTTATTTTAACGGAAATTAGATTACTGGGGAAGTACTTTAGTGGAGATAATTTTTCGATTTCCCCAAGAGTTTATACAATAATTCCGAAAAACCGCGAAAAAAACATAGGAAAACGGAAAAATAGGTACAATATTAAACAAATATATAATGAATGAAGCAAGAAAGTAAAAAAAAATTATTAAAATGGTTAATACATGTAAATAAACAAGCTATTACGTTATTTACATTTTGACTGTGGTTTACTTGATGATGAATTTTTAATTCGAAACCAATCGTAATATTACACTTATCACAAACTTTAGGCGACGCATTCATTAATTGATTAATTTTATTTGTATATGTACATTTTTTTATTTTTATATTTATTTACTTTAAATGTATGATGCTTATGTAATTATTTGACCATAATATGACATATATTTTGTTCACAAAGCAACACTATCGACTGAACTTCGCTCAGAATCGTTTTTTCGTTAGCGATAGTTTATCGTTACTTATAGATACGCATTACATTTCCCCTCTACCTACGTGTGAAGTTGCCCCGCGTTTTAAAATTCATATTCGAGTATTTGGTATGCATATTGAGCGGATAGAAGTAAAGAACGAACGTTTTGACAGTTTCGTACAAGGCTATATCCATGTTTTAGTTTGTTCTCGAAACTTCAAATAGGTTATTCCCGGAACTTTTTGATGGTTTTAGGAGAAAATAATGATATGAACTGACGAAAACACGGTCAAACTTCTCGGGCAAACGTTTAAAAACGTAACGTTTCTCCGTAGTACCCCGTAATTGTAGCACCGTCAAAATAATAACATTCTTTAATCCTAAAAGTAGCTCGACATTTTTACTGGAAATCCGTCTACAAACTATCGAAAATATTATGACCAATTTTATTTTTCTGAAATTCGTCATTATATAGTTATTTGTATGGTTTAATAATTTCCGTGGATATTATTTATTATAATACATTATTACATTCATAACTCGTGTGTCGAACGGATATTATAGTTTACCGGCTGTAATATCGATCACAGTGCTGGCGAAGAACCTGAGAGACGTTTTAGCGTCGCAGACATTTCACCGCCAAGTTTATACTCTGTGTGAAGTGTCGAGAAAATTGTCGAAAAAAAAAATCAATAAACGATAAATCGTTAAACATAAACAACCTGAATGAAAATTGATTTATCGAAAACTGTGTGTGGGCACCTAAAACATAAAAAATTGTATATATTATTATCATATTGCTCACGATAATGATGATTTTAAATTTATTCGCGTATTATACAAACATATTTCTATTAGAAAATTACATTACAATACTGTACCATGGTAAAATATTTTATAATTATTATACCCATTCCGTCGAGCATCGAATGAAAATTTGCATAAAAACAATGAAAATCAGGCAAGGTTAAAACTAAATTTTACAAATGCATTTTGACTGTAAATATTTCTGAATATTATAAGAAAAAAAAAAAAAAACAAAAGTGAGCAACGGAGCTCTGTCATTGAAGTCGAACTTCCCCCAATTGTTATCTTTTAAAACAATAAGTTTATTTTTTTTTTATATAATTTTATTGATCTAAAATAGTTAAGCTTGCCAGAATTTTTTTATATTTTAATCTGTAGGGATATTGAATAAAACCCGGTGTTTTCCACAAAAACATGTGATTTGAGCATGCAAATGTTCGGGTAGTGGTTTGAATGTTTAAACCATCAAAAGGCAAATGCTCGGTACTTAAATCGCTCGTATGACAAATCGTATCTCCCTCGATTTATTTGTATGCTTAAAGAGGTTTTTGAGGGGACGTTTAAATTAAAAAAAACTTTCTCTTCACGACACAACACGGTAAAATTCAACCGAAATTTTACATTTAAAGTCCGCACACAAAATGACTCTAATACTCGGGTTTGAGCATATTCAGTCCGGCGAGGTATTTACTAAATGTATCGAAAAGTTGCGGGTAAAGGATAATATATAATATAGTATAATATTAGCCAGTTTTACTCAAACTTTGTTTATGTTCTTTAGCTGATAGGAGGCGATAGTTGTTAATCTTAATTTTATCAACTAACTAACAGATGGCTATCTTGACTATCTTGTTCTACTATCTTTGTTTAATTTTAAAGACTTTTTTATTTCTGTTCGTCATATATATATATAAATATCATCATTTTCTTTTTTTAAGAGTAACACTTATTAATTATGTTGAGAACCAGCCAATTTTTAGAACGGTGCGTATGACAAATAGTGATCCATTAGCTTTCTAGTTTTTTGTTATACCTACAGCTATTTGGTGTTATTATATTTTAAATGTTAAAATATGTTATTAATTTAGCAATCGAACTTAGTCTGTATTGTTGAAAATAAAAAAAAAATAATAATAATAATATAATCGACACAATCATCAGTGTGATGATCTATATTTTCGAGGAAAATTTGTCAAAAAATGTGAAGTATTAATATCAGTATGTTCAGTTGATTTTCGACTTGCGCGTTTGTTTTTTACACTTCTCCGGTGGAACGGGACAAGTACCTATAGAAACGCACGACGTATATTATTAATATATAAAACGACTTGCGCGGCTAACGAAATTAGCGATATAAATAATTTAGCGACGCGTGTTAATTTTTGTTACCAAACAGGTAGCAGCAGTGCCCCGTCGGTTATGCGTTGTCACTCCGTCGTGTTTTCGATTAGACTTGATTACACACGGCGACAGCCATGGCCATTTTAATATCATCCACCAACCCGTGAACGTATTTCGCTGTCACGGCACTAATTATTTTCGTGCACGACTGTAGACGAAAAAAAAAAAAAAAGAAAAAGAAAGAAAGACATGAAGCAAAAACCCAAATAAAAAATTGGTTTTTGATGGTGTCGATTAGGCGAATTTATGTTACACGCGTGTAAAACAAAGAAACCCAAAAATCTACAGTTCGCTGCAAACTATAATGCAGTCCGATAACATTTTCGATTATTTTACGACTATGGTATGTCGATTCAAATGAATGTTACGGAAAAAACTCCTACGAATAACTAAACAAACACTTGAATGTTTTTTTCTGGATTAAAATGCATAGATTATAGGACCGTATAGATTGTATACTATATATTCCATAGAGTATGTGTATCCTCAAGATATATTTTGTTTATGTATTTTAAATAATTTCGTTTCTTATAATTACAGGCAACGTGGAAATCTTACACTTGGGCAAATGGGGTGCGGTGTGTGATGACGAATGGGACATACGCGAAGGTCAGGTGATTTGCAGGCAACTCAATTTCGGTGGCGCCGTCAAGGTCACGCACAACTCACATTTTGGACAAGCGACCAGTAAGTACGACATAACATAACTATAAATTATTATTTCCGTATAGGAGGATTATTTTTAATTGGAGCTGGCTCGATCAATATTTACGACGAAATAGTCATAGGATTTCCGAAAAATTGCGTTTTTATTTTTTTTAGATTTCATATAAGTTATGTATGGTTTAACGTTTAACTATGTATGATACAGATTATTTTTCTTTCGGATTGCCTCCGAATACAATTTCCTCTGCCTTCTTTCGGCAATTTTATTCTTAAACATTTTTTTCCCCCGAAAATCGTACATTTTGGGTAGAATACCATTATCATTTTATACAACTCATCAGTATTTTGAGACGTTGTTTCGAGCGATAATGTATAATATGTATATTCAACATTTTAATATGAATGATATTTTTTCTCTCGAGGGAGATACTGGATGGACAACACTCGTTGCGGTGGCCATGAGAAGGAGATCACCGTGTGCCGGTTTGACAGTTGGGGCGAAAACGACTGCGATCCGTCCGAGGCTGCGGGCGTGGTATGCTATTCGCCGGAATCGAATATGACACTGAATAACGCAACCACTACCATAGTTGTCAATCTACCGAAGAAAAAAGTCAAAAAACACAGAATCAAAGTAAATAATTACATTATATTTGTTAAATCACCCAATATTATCCGGGTTCGTTTGTTTCAAAATCAGAAATCGATAAAAGAAATTTAAATTGGCGTGTCTTCCCGTTTCCATCCTTATCCCTATCACAGCTGTTCATCTTTGTTGCCGGTTATTTATTTAAAAAAAAACTTTCTTGTCTGTGGCAATTTTATTAAATAATAATAACTGTTTTTGTTCGTCCGTATCACCAAAGTGTAACCCATAAATCAACAAACAAAATATATTCAAGTTTTGTTCCAAAAATACCGAAAACCCAATGTTAGCCACTCTTAAGTGAGTAAATTTCGAGATAAAAGGAAATTGATGCATTTTTCTGGTTTTAAATGGCATGTGCTTAAAATTTTATCAAGAAATGTACTCAGAATATTTTAAGTGAAAAGACAGACATTCAGATATACTGAAAGATTTCTAATTGTATATAATATAGGATCATTCTATTTAATTTCACCTGATGCGTGTGCTGGACAAATTGTATTAAATTGTCGAAACTTTTAATTTCCAATAAACAAATTGCATAACTTAAATTTAGTAATATATGGTTTTAATTTTTGAAAAAAAACTTCAATTGCCTTTAGAGGCCAATAAATAGAAATTTTTAGATAGAAAAATGCGTATTGTTGCAATTGTATGACACGTATGAACATTTATTCGTGTTACAAATTGTGTGTTTTTTTTTTTTTTGAAATATACTTAACTTCCTATTTATTTAAAATCATCTAATATAGCATGGAATGGGTCATGGAATTACCCTATAATATTTTTAAATTTTTTTTTTTCAAAAACTTGACAGTATCGTAGGTAACAGATTGTCAATGTTATCGATTTTTTGAAGGATTTCTGGAAGGTAAAATAAATCGAAAACAAATCGATTCAGAAAGCCTACAGTTTATTAACTACCAGTATTAGTTTATTATTTCAATTACGGTCATAATTTCCACAATTTCTAGTACATGTCTCTGTTTGATTCTATGTGTAGACTTTTTAAAATTATCTTTACCTCTGTATTTCCAACTCTATATTGGAGGTCCCTAGGTAATTTTTGACTATGGTATCTCGTTTACTTTGTACTATTGTTTGACCTCTAGACAATCATTTACATAGTTTTTTCATTTCGTTATATTAGTTCTTCTATTGTACACTACGGATTCTATTAAGTTGAATCCGCTGAAGAACTGTATTCTTTCAAAACCAGAATTTTTATTAGTTATTTTATTAAGGATTCAAACGGCGCTAATAAAAATCCTAACGAAAAACGCAGTCGTATTATATTATTCCTTTTTTTCTGTATTTATACTAGCGTTCCGGTCACGTTGCCCGGTCTCGTATTTTTTAACATTGAAAAAATCCAAAAGAATAGCGCGAAATACTGATTATTATAAGTTAATTTTTTTTTTTTCTTTTTCCTTCGTAAACGGATAAAAGGAATATGGAAAACTGTGGAAAAACTGTCATAAAAAAAAAAAAAAAAAAATAATAATAATAATAAAACATTAGCCACTCGGTTTGATAAATATCAGCTTGTATATCATTATATTTTGTTAACTGTTACGGGGCGTTCGGAGTAGGCAAATCGGGTACTCGCGTGCATATAAACCGGGTGCGTTGTAGCATTCTATTCGTGTACTATGTTAATGTTATTATTGTTGTATCGCGTTTTTCATTATTACTGTTGTTATCATTATTGCGTATCACTTTATTATTATGTTGCACAGGACACTTTAGGATTCAACGGCGAGCTTCGATTGGTCGGCGGCAGAACGCCAGAAGAAGGCCGAGTGGAAGTCAAGACCGACGACGGTAAGTATCAACGGATTGCAGCGTATTTTTATTTATTTCAATTAACTATTCAATATAATAACAATATTCCGAGTTGTTTTCTCATATGTAAGAACGATATTCCTTCCACGCATAGGTCTGGCTGTCTGATCGCTAAACGAATCTACAGTTACAATCCGGTCTCGATTATATTTCGACATTCAAAACAAGAAAAATGTCTTCGTCTACATATTTAACTCGAAACGTAACCCCCGATACAGTTGTGAATTGTCGGTTGTTTCGGAATGAAAACTGATTTTTTTTTTTTTTGTTGATTTGTTGATTTATGGATTAATTTGACGACACGGACGGAAACCGCCGTTGTTATAATTTAGTCTGGTCGCATACACTTTTTAAATCAGATAGAATATTGGGCGACAACGATTAACTGCGATGGGGATAATGGCGGAACTGAGGAGACGCTTCAAATGGGATTTCTGTTTTCCAAAGGATCGCGGCCGGTAGACGCGCGGGTTATTCAAACGGTAATCAATAATATTTTAATATTTAAGGTGTGCTCATAACTGTATACATATATATTTCGACGTTTGTTGCTAAATTATACACACGCGAAAACACGTGTCTATACGCGGTAAATATTTACAGTTCGTTAGTGACGTTGTCGTGGCTCACTGTTGCAGATAACTTATCGCGATATTTCGAAACGGTAGTTTTTCTACAATATCTCTGACGATAAAACTGATATAGTTAGAAACAAAAACAACCCGGCGACAACCGGTCGGCTTGATACTGCACAACACTAAATAAATATATAATTTTTACCCCCGTTCGCACTCAGTTTCACTGTTTACAATCGTAACTAACATTATGACGTTGAGTAAATGTTAACAAGCCGATGGGCACATTCTATACGTTCGTCGTCGCGTTACGATTCGAGCTAAAACCAATTTATCGGATTATGTCCACGAAGGAAAATCATTTTTTATTATTTTTTTTTTTTCATTGCACATCGTTATCAAGACGCCTAGGCGTACGAAAATGGCTCTCTCCACGTGACCATTATATTTTTCCTCGTTTTCGCTTTTAACATTATGCTACACCCGTGTGTATCTACTTTCCCCGCTTTATAAATCGACTGGATAACGTCGGCACGTTTTTCGGTTTAAAATTGTCTAATAGAAAAACTCTCATTCCTCATAGAATGGTCCTTTTTCTAAAACTGTTTTTTTTTCTTTCATATTTTATACTCTATTTTAAACTTCCAACTTGAACCACATTGAACTCCGTTTTTAAATATATTTTAACCTCAAACTTTTTAACATGTTTTTTTTAAAAAAAAGCCAATGAAAAGTTATTTTTCACCAAATTTCTCATACCTACCATTATTTGATATCAAATTAAAAAAATCGGAGTTCAATGATTTAGAATGAATACCAATAAATACGTGATAAATAGTCTTATCAAAATAATTTTTGAATTCTACAAAACCGGAGACAATTTGGAAAATGGGATTCCAGACCTTTGAGACGAATGTATTTCACTGTGTATTATAGATACCAGACGTCAGAACGCATACACGTCGTTGTCATTTGGAGAGAAAATATTTATTTTTTTTACCCATGACGTGAAAAAAGTTATTTAATACATTTTTAAAACCGGCGACGGCACCGCGTGTATCGTTTTGCGAAAATGCGTGAAATATTCAACGCAATTACAAATACCATTAATTTTAAAGCGATGACATAACGACGTTCTAACAATGCATTGTATACTTTATACCGTGAAAATTTAAATACATACGATTTTGCCGTATAAATATGTTTATTAGGTTTTTACGAGGCTAGGTTTTTTTCGTCTGACCGACGAATAACAATATTACCTATGACACTATTAAAAACGGTAGCGTATTAATTACAAAAAAACTCGATTTTGAGTTATAACACTTTTCCTATTGTATATTAAATGCAGTCCTTTGCGATGCATTTTCTCATAGTTTACACAAGTTCACTGAGAAAATATTATTATGCATTGTGTATTAAAAGTGCAATACCGAAATAATAAACTATTGCCTTGCAATTAATTCAAATACAGTTATTGCTTCGGTCCACTATACCTGTGTGTTAATTAAAAACAGTTAAATTCGTACATTGAATAATTAGATTTGCTTGATTTGAATTGTACGTGGTGATAAATTAGTTTATTTTATATTTTACTGGGGTTTGAAAACGATTAAACTGTTTAAACTTTTTTATCAAAACATTCTTTACAATCACGATAAAAAGATTTTACTACGTTACCGTTTTCAAAGTGCGTTTATCGACGGTGAAACGTTTCGAAAGCGTTTTATACTATTTGGTCGGGTCGGTTAGTGTGAGCGGCTCTTGTCCAAAGTTATTAAAGTCCGAGTGTTTGTGCGTTTAAATGGGATGCTTCCCAGTACGGAGTAGTTTGTCAAATATTTGACTTTCGGACGTTTACTTTGGGCCGTATCACAGTTTCGCGTTTTGGGTGTCGAGTGTAAATCGAGTCAGGTTCGCAAGTATAGGTAATAATGATTACCATCCGGGTTTCAAAATCGATTTTGACGATGTCGACAATATCGAAATACGAATATACTAATGCTCGAAATGTGCTGGGTTTTTTTTACTACGATTTGGTTTTTAGTCTGTCTGTAAACAATCTTTTCTACCGACCATATTGGTCAGTTCACAAACTGTTGCGTATTATTATTTCCTAAAATAAAATGTCACTTTGTCGGTGTATGGAAAAAACCATCTTGATGTTATCCATGTAGATTTTTAATATAGTTGAGAAAAATCGGAACATTTACGCAGTAACATTTTACGTTATTTTCGATTTTGTTTTTGTAATGCACTAAGAAATAATCGTTAAGATCTGCAATTTTCACAGAACATTAATTGTGTTATAGACATGTAAATTTTCCAAAAATCTCTGACGGATTTTGACTCGTGCATATGTATTTGAAGTGTTTTCGTTTTTTAGTTTTGGTTCGGTTTTATGCGAATAAAAATGTTTTGAGAACATTTTATACGAGATTCGTCTTAATAATGATATGATGGTTGTTGGAGGTGAAATTAAATGGGGACCATACGTACTTACAAAAATACTAACGTCAGTGTTTTCTAACAGTTTAAATTTTAATACGTCGAATTGATCGTTAATATGCGTGATGCTTATTAGGTTGTAAATAATCATGCATCAGTGAACACGTGATGTGAAGTGTAAAACTGCATGACCACTCAAATATTGAAGTACCTACTGAAACAATGGCTGCTTTTTTCACGATTCACGTTTGCGGATTTTAACTCGGGCACGAATCATTCGAAAATTTTGATTAACGTCGGGTTTTATCATCGTAAAATTGATCGATTTAATTCCATATTTCTCTTTTTTTAGCACGCAGCGTTGTCAAGAAAACCGAATCTACGGGCAAGATTTTTGCTTGATAGGACAACGATTTCCAATTTTCATATTTGATTTAAACTATAGATATAGGCTTTTAATATTAGATGGAGAAACACGTGTTTCGTCCATTGCGCGTGAGTGAAAACAGTTGTCAACATTATTGAACGAACGGTTTAAATTTTAAGTTTTGAGTACACACTTTTTTTTTTTTATTTTGTCTACTCAATTACAGGATCTAAACGGCACAAAAAGCTCATTAACAATGCGTATTCATATGAAGGACGTTAAAAAAAAAAAAGTACCGAATGGAAAAATTCAATATTTCCAACAGAAGAAAGTTATTGCCGTCCTAAAAAAAAATAATTGTTAAAATCACTAATAATTGTTTTTTGACTCTCATGAAAACTATGAATTGTGTCGCTTAGACCCTATTGCCGTGTCACTATTGATATTATTTACATATTCGCTAAAAATAACCACCGAAAATACGAGTTATTGGTGTTATTTGGACACAAGTTAACGGATAGAAAATCGCATCGGACAATCCATATTATATGTCGTCATTTGAAGAAAAAGCCATCATTTGGACGATTTCATGTGGACTATCCAAACATCGATCGGCACAAGCACAGACGTAATCAGGTTTTCGTGACAAATCGTTAAAATCTCGGCCATGTTTTGAACAAAATAAAGGACTGGCGTACCTCAGCAATTTAAAGCGATTGAATTCACACACTCATTTTTGACCGACCAAGATGGTTCGGGACAATATTTTGCATTAACAGAGATCGTCGTTTTTTTCGGACGCACAATTATAATTTTCCGGTCGTTTATCCGGGGAACTCGAATCGGCTATACGTTGTTTGACATTTTGTTTTTTATAAAAATCTACGGCCAAACTTACGAGTTATGTGACATTTGTGAAAAAAAAAAAGCGGCCATATAACGGGCATCACGTAACGCGAATGATTTATATATTAATAATGCAATGTTTTCGATTTGTATAAACGCGCGCGCACGCGCCAACAATAATACAAGTTTCGCGTACCGGAGTTTTTTTTTTATGCGTTTCATAATGTTTCGCGTTCCGTCCGTTCGCCGTTGTTTATGGCGAAACGTTTAAACGGAACAAATAAAAATCGACGACACGGCGAAATCGTTTTACTCGGCTCTGCGTTTGCGTTTTTTTTTTTTTTCCGTTATTGTGACCCGCCGTGCTGCGCAGTGTAATATAATATACATATAAGTACGAGCATATAAAATATAACATGATTTATTAATATTATTGCTATTATTTTGATTGTATCCGTTTGATTTTATTATTATTTTATATTCCGAGCGCACCGGGTGATGTACTATTGGTTTTACTATGGTTTTAGATCCCGAACCCAACGAGCGATCTATTATTATTATTATTTTTAGTGTCCGAGTGGAGCGAAGAATGGCATTGGTTTTACAGTGATGTTTAATTTTTTTATTTTTTTTCTGTGGACAAATTTTCTACCAGCAATTTCGCTCCGACTTACAATAATAGACCTTTTTCTGAAAGAAAATCTGATTGAAGAGATACATTAGGGAAGTAATTTATTGATTTTCTCAATAATTTTTTTTTTTGTTAATTGTAAATATCAAGCAGCTCTCAAGTAACTCTTAAATGATACGTTACCGTTATTTTTGTGACGGAGGTGAAATAGCTACCTGCTTTTAAAATTCAAACAGTAACCTATATTGAAAATATCATATCTGGATGAAGTATTTGTTAACATTATGTCAACCTACGTTTCGATTTAAAATTTTTAATTTTCGACAGGGAGAGAGTAGTGGATTATTATTTGTGTGGCAGCATGATGTTTAAATAGTGTTGAACTTCTCCTCACTGACCAAACTTTACAATAAAATATCTAGTCAACGGTTTGACGGAAATTTAAAATCTATAGATTGATAGTATTATAATACTTCATCTATCGTTAGTTTTTCTTTTCTAAAATAAAGATCAATATTTGATAAACAAATGCAGCTAATGGTTTTATTTTTGGATCTTATTTACTTGACGATAATCTGAGAAATGGTACTAGATTAATGTCGTATAAATCTTTATTACCCATATTTCAAATGACTACGATTTTTATCCAGTATAAAATATGAAGACAGAATATAATTATATCGTGAAACGAAAGTTTTCAGTACAAAATAATTAACAAAGAAACGATAAAAAGAATAAATAAACAAAAGCACTAGAAAAACAATACAGTTATATGGTTTAATTTACTAGTAAAAAACGTAGTCTAACGAAACAGAAATGGTTCGCTATTACTTCTCGTGTACAGTATATGTAAAAACGAAACTTAAGTGTAGGTAGCCGTATACCTATATAGCTTGTTGTTCGTGTTTCGTATGTCGTCAAGTCTGAAAATATATTTTCATACCATAATTAATTATCACTCCAGTGGATACATGAATATACGACGAAAAGAATATTTGCGGGAAACCAGATTCACTTGAATATCGAAAGGTTCTCAGCTGGTTTCGGCATAAAAAAAATTTGCTAGCGAATAACGATAAAATTTGAAAATTTTTATTTCATAGTTTATTAAAAAAAAAAAAATTAAATAAATATAAGAAAAACTATAAACGAGTTTAATGATGGAAAAAATATATGTTAATATAATATAACGAAAAACATTATTGAATGAAATAAGTAATTAGGATTAAATAAAATGTAAACAATAACCGATAGCTTTACTTGAAGTTCGTATCGGTTTTGAACGGTGAGAGAAGAGGGCGCGGGTGTTGGCAGCGGGTTGTCGAAGGTGAACGTCACTAGAACGGCGTTACAAATGAAATGGGGCAAATGCCGCGCCACGGTCCGTATTTATACTCCTGTTCGGTGGTCGGAGGCCGTTGGACGGCAGCATTGGTCGGCGGTCGAAGACAGCGGCGCTCGCGACGAACTTTACGGGTGGCGGCGTGAGAAAAACCGCGAGAGACCGTGAGAGACCGGTTGACTGGTGGCGCGTGCGGTAGGCTTGTGGTGGCCTTGTTGCGTAGAGCGCGACACTCTGCGGTTTGTATTGTGGTGCGGAAAAAATCGGTTGCTTATGGCGAAAACAAGAAGTTGCATATCATGGTATATTATTATGCTTTATGGACAGCTGTTATTTTTGCGCCTTACAATGTGTTCATTACATATTACGGGATTATGCGCAATTATTCAAATAATGCATTAACTCGTGATAAATCTAACTTTACCATTAGTTTGTATGCCGATTTATGTTTTTTGTTCGTCATAAAGAGACGACTCTGTTCTTTGCCACCGGAAAATTTTCTCTTGATGGACTTTAGTTCGGGCTGACATGTGCCCACATCTTTACTAACGGGAGATAAATTGACTCCCTTCATTCCTTTGGCAGTTTGTATTTTAATTTGTTTTCCTGTTTTCTTTGTCTGGCGTTTTTTTGGCGGTTCAACGATAGGTTTTTTATCTTTTGTATCAGAATCACTTGAAGAAGAAGACGATGAACACGAAGAAGTCGACGAGGACGAAAAAGACGATGAACTGCTATCGTGCCCTGATAATCTGTTACAACATGAACAATTATCGTTACACTGGGGAGATTCCGTTCTTTTAGACGCATAATTGTGATCTAATTGCACTTTAGTTAATATCATACTCGCTAATTCGTTTGCCAATTGTCTCTGTTGGCGAATATATTCCCAATAATGATTCGCATTCGGCCTTGGTGACACGACATCTACTTTATAGCGGTATGCAAAACCCTCATTATCACTGTTGGATGAACTGTAAATCGCCATATTTACAAATCGATATTAACATTCATTAAACTATAATATAATTCATAACGGTACAAAAATGTATAGAAAAATATTTAGAGTTTCCAATAGCAAATTAAATGTCTTGTTATATTTTGTTAATGATAAAAACACACTCAATACGTTGTATGGATACGATAATAAATCAAATGTAATAACAATGTTTTTTTGTAACCATTAGGTGACTAAATTTTAAAACCGAATCATAAAATTCACGGAGTTCCAAACAACTTTGTATAGAATCGTTTTACGTTAGCAATGATTTATTGTTGCGTACAGCTATAAATTTAAATAAATGTATGTATATAACCTTTTATTTTTGTGTGCCTGTGAGGGGCCAGATGTTTTGTTCCAAAGTATCGAGTGGACCACCTTTTCTTAAAGAAATGTTACCTAGCTAGAGTTCATTGAGAGGTCATTTTTTGGTTTTTTTCCCAGCGGTTCTCATAAGAAATGGAAAAAACTAGGAAAAAAATGTATGGGTAAAACGGAAAATATTTACTGCGTTACCGATTCCATTCCAAAAATTTGACCAAAGGTCAACTGTAGGTTCAACTGTGTTTTTTTTTTTATAAAGCGTTTAATATTCAAATTTTAATGACATCGTAAATATCACGAAATTTCAAAACTCATGCAGATATGTAATATTTAACTGAAGTTCGATCAGAATCGATAGAAAATATTGATACGTATAGTATACCAATATAAACTAACAACTGTTTTATAACAAAATTATGGTTATGCTTTGCAGTGCAAGCTCTTTTCCTTTGCTGGGCATAATATATTTAAAATAGGTCACTCGAATATTTGCCAGTTTTTACTTCCCTGTTAATTGTTATCGTTAAACAGAAGAGTTCAAACAAATTTTGATTTTCTTAGCAAGTAGTCCCAGGTTTTTATAGACTCCCCGTATCTCATCCGAAGCGTTTAATTTAAAGTTCCTATATTTTTTTTTATTTATTTATGTCCCAGTGTGATCGTAAAACTATGCTATTAATGAATCCCTTACAAGAACGATGCGGATGGCCAATGTCCGACCATCATTTTCTTCGTATTTGTCCCGTTGTGTTCCGTTGATTTATTGTAAACTTTAGTCGTTACTAGTAATCGTATAACGGTTGGATTGTCATTCTATACTTTTGATAAAAACAAAATAAAAACGAACAATGTGTTTCTTTCCAGACTTTTTTCCTAGAAAACATTCAGTTTATCGAATTTTTCTTTTTGATACGCCCACCTTCCAGTCACACGCGATTTAACGATACGACCGCGTGTTCCGTATAAAAAAAAAAAAAATAATAAAATAAAAAAAAATATCTCGGCAAACCGTGAATTTTTCAGGAGTTGCGTTTATTTACGTGTATATACCTATTCGTACACAATACAAATAATACGTATGTACGCATGCAGAAAAGAAAAAAAAAAAACTCGGAAATTTATAAATATTTCATAAAAACCGCGTGCGTATCGAATACCTACGTGTCTAGTGGCCGGGTACGCCAGAAGGTTACCTACACACGTGGGTACAATATTATACAGCGAAACTTTCTTCGGCATACTTACATATTTTTAGACACATACATGCATATGATACAGATATCTAATATGGCAATATTTTTATACACGCGCGGTTCGGGATTTCGTTGATTGAGTTTTATTTACTATGCGATACGTAAGTATACATAAGAGGAACCGCCGGTGTTCGAAACGGGCTACGGTCTGGAAACTCCCGGCCACCGTACGCCGCCGTCGTCACGCGTTTCCTCAAAACTTTTCGTTCGATTTGCGCTCCGTGCAAAAAAATAAAAAATAATAATAATAACAATAATACAATCAAGGCGATTCGCGAACCCGTGATATTTTAGGCGAATTCGATTCGCGTTATTTTCAATTGTTATTTCGAATCGTTTAAACTTGATTTTATTAACACTTTCACTAACAACGTTTCATCAACAATTTATCACCCTCACTCCTTGCACCCGAATCTAGTATACATTTTGTGTCTTCTAACCCCCCCCCCCCTTCCAATCCCCCGTTCTTTTAAACACGGATTCGCGCAGAGAAGATTTATCTACGCATTTTGTTATGCACAACACAACTATGGGATTTACCGTTTATATAGATTCGAAGTTTAGACGGGAGGAATAATGATAGGTTATGAATCTAAAAATGAATACGGAATATACAACCCCTCCTTACTCTTCCAGTGCAAATGTTAAACTATCGTGACACATAAACGGTAATCCGATATTACAGTGTTATATTTATCGATATTTTTTGAAACATATTCTCTATTCGAATCTGTATTTTTAAAATTCGGCTTATTTATGGTTTAACGAGTACGGGCAAAAAATTTAACATGTTTTTTTTTTTTTTAAATAAATAATTTCTTAAAGATTGAAAAAAAAAAAATAAAAATAAATCAAATATATTTAAAATCGTCCGAGTACATTGTTGGTTCATGATTGAATCACTCTGTGCGTATACTGCAACTGATACTACTACAATATATTTCAATGGAATGAGGTAACGCGAAATATATTAGCTGCAGAACGGACTTCGATTGAAATTAGTTTATTTTTAGAAATAGGTGGAGAGAGCGGTACCGACCGATCAGATCGGTACCGACCGATTTGCGTTCGTATCGATTATAAAAACGTAAATGAACAACGATTCCGAAAAATCCGTCGGTCACATTGCAGTACGAAAATTGTTCCCCCGTGAATTACAATTCACAAGTTTTCATACAATCACAGAATAAATGAAATCAAAGTTTAGAATAAAACTTCGATAATATGAAACTGAATGGATTCATTGCCTGTTTCTGCAAGCATGTTAGGGAATCCGCACCACACACCGCCATCGCGCGTGTACAAACATGGACGGAAATGTTCCCGAACAATCAGTGATAGTGTGTAATCCATTCTGTCAGACTTATGATGGAACTTTTATAGTGAACCAAATCCTAACAAAGCAAAGATTTCCACGAAACATAATATGAACTTCTATACAGCCTTTTTTATATTAATTATATTACGTATATATATATTTTGATTGTATATCAAAGGGATATTAATTTTTTTATAAAAAAAAATTGATAAAAAATAAGAACATTTGATATAATTTTTTGGAACTTTATATTTTGGCGGTCAAGTGAACTAGCAGCGTCTTCAGTTGCGCTAATCCAGGCCTGCTGATTCTTATACGTACTAAACTATCACTGTTTTAGGAGGAAATTCGGAAGGCGGGATGTATAGCGTAATTTAATTTTTTTCTGTGCGTAACGATAAACTATTGCTAACGAAAAACGATTCTGTGCAGAGTGTATGAATCGTAATAAAAAAAATTGAAATACCGGACTAATTAGAAATATTTAAAACAATTGTCTGTTTTAGGATGGGGAGTGATTTGCGGTGATGGGTTCGGCGTTTTAGAGGCGATGGTCGTATGCCGTTCCGCCGGTCTAGGCTACGCAGCCGGAGCGTTCCAGACGGACCAGTTTGGCGGGCTGGAAAGACCGGTCGCGTTGGCGGCCGTCGAATGCACGGGCGAAGAGCCGTCGTTGGACCACTGTTACCACCAGCCCGGAGCTGCGTGCCCCACTAGCAAGGAGACGGTGGCCAGCGTAGTGTGTGTCAAGGGTGAGTACGACTAAATCATTTATATTGACGCGAATTTTGAGGAGTATTTTTTTTTTTTTTTTTTAAACCAAATGAAATGTTTTTTTTAAATACAGCGCGCGATTCCTTTGTTAACGGTGTTACCGAATATTCCGTCTTCGGATTGGCATGGTGTATTCGGGGGAGGGATGACGAGGTGGCTTGGAATTACAAGTTCGGGATGTCCTTTTCTGCAGAATGTACACCCGTGATACAAATTCTATTTTTTAAACAAAATTACTATTTTTTACTCTTTATATCGTTTACCTACTAATAAAGCACATTATTACAAAAATACATAACGGAAAGCGCGTAACGATGAGTTGTGTAGTTTATAAATAATATACTATAAGTAATATTGTATACATTTTCAATGTCCGTTTCAAGTCTGCTCCATAAAGTGATAGTTACTATCGTGATAGTTGGTGCCATAACGATTGGTATAGTAACTAAATCATAGAAGCCAGATTATTTTTGGTGAATTTCTAATGAAATATCCAATATCTGTGAACGCTATCCCTCTCTTGGATATATAATTTTGTTACAAAATCTACTAATTCGATTATTTTCTATTTGTTTTCACAGTAAACATATTATCATTCTACTAGGCGTCCGATAGATTTTTCGATATATTCATGTTAAATACAGAAAACCTTCTTAAGAAAAAAAAAAAAAATGCACTGATAGTGACAGCGTTCACCCGTTGATTGAAATTGTAAAGATTGTATAGACAAAATGGCAGTAGAGTGAATTTCAATAGAAACGTTTTTTAAAGTGAACAACGATATAGTACGAGTTCATACAGTGACGCATCATGCATGTGTATAGTTACTACTATCAGCCTTCACAATAGTAACTGTCGACTATCGTGCACGCATTAAATGCCTAGTGTGATTTTCACGACAGTTCACGGCAACCTATTTACACGGCGATAATTAATATTTGAAATCGTCATTGATGCGGATTTCGAAACTATCACGATAGTATAAATTTAAATTGCGGAAACCGGGCTAAAAAATGTTTCGCTCGTTTCGGGAATGACCTATATTTCGGGAATTTACACTTGACGGGTTTCTCGACTATAAGCTCAAAACCAGCTTACAGTAAACAGCCTTTAATTTGGCGAAAAAACAAAAACGAAAAAAAATCATTCGTACACCTGCTAGCACTCTTCATACCGAAAATTTAATTTAATTATTTGCACAAAACAACCCGAGTGTACATTTTAATAAATATAATATCATAGCACGATGAAAAATACGTGTTGCGAAAACAATGACTACTAGTTATACAGTAGATACCTGTATACAATATATACAATATAGGCACGTACCTACTCCTCATTATAACATTATAGTATTGTTGAAATTACGATAAAAAAAAAAAAAAAGAAGAAAATCATAACACGGAAATGTATTTCAGGATGCTGCGCGATTTTTTTGTACGTACATTTTTAAAAAATTTATATAAATCAATGTTTTTGTAAACCGTAGTGCGGAGCGCACAGAAGTATAATACACCTATACACACTGAAGTACATTTTTTTTCATTTTTCCTATGGTCGCGTATGAATGCGCTGCAGACTCCACTCGCATTATACACATTACAGTATACGCGGTATAGGTACGTTATTTTTTTTTTCATTTTCGATTCGAGCAACAAAAATAACACAGGGATAATTTATTAATTCTCAAACCTTTTCTGCGATATTTTTGTACCGCGTACTCGACACTCGTGTCATTTAATAATAAATTCACGTAAAATCGTATCTATTTTGTACATACTACACACGCAGTGTTATGTTTAATATACGGATTTTACGTCACCAATAATGTAATTAATGAATAATAATATTTAGTTTTGAAACATTAAGTGAAAATAATAATAAACTTTTATAAACGACCAATTATCAAATTTGCATTTGAAATTAAAAAAAAAAAAAAAACTGAGCAGTTGAAAATATTGAAAATTTAAAATTGTTGTCGGACGATACTTTTCCCAAGATCTCACGTGTAATGGATTTCATTCTCCGGCCGGTTTTAAGTTTTATATCGCTGGGAAATACCGGTCAACATACTGGTTTTTCAATTGTTCGAACGTAATACGGATGCTTACGGCAAGCCATGTGATTTCCGATTTTCACTAAGAAACTATAACGGAATAATAGAATTATGGTATTGACGTGATATTTTGCTAGGTCTCACACGGAAACCGCACGACGGAATTGGGGAACTTCTCCTGGAACCACGGAATAAAAATTACAAATTAGATTATTAGGTTGGGGTCAACGCAAAACGATATCGCAGACTATCGGTTGGCCCAAACTTGATATTGCATCTCTAAGGAAGTTAGTCTTCAGTAGTAATGATCACAGCTGAACGGATTATTCGATAATTTATCGCTATCGAACTATTCGATGTATTAAAAACTATTCGAGCACTTCAACTATTCGGTTATGGTAGAACTGTTTTTTCGAAAAACCCGATAGTTTCCCGGAATAAAACTATTAGATGTTGGAAAAAAATATACGAATGTTCCATTCATTTTTATTCTGATTTTTTTGTATTTCGATAGTTTGTCCGACATCTAAACTATCGAACATTTTAGACTGTATAAACTTTTCGGTAATGTCTATCACTAATGTGAAACTACTTAGACCGGGTGTATTAAAGAAACCACGACGGGTTTGACTAACGAAAGTTGAACGGGAAATCCACGCCATGCAAGTTACAAGAATCGCTTCTAGGTTTGGCCGTTAGAAGGCGTGACCGATCGAGTTTTCATTATCTTTGGGACAAGCGTGCGGTCCCCTCACATCAGAAATTTTATTAAGAATTTATCGTTTCGAATATATAAAATATACTGGTGTATTTTCAATGTAGTTGCGTTGTGAACGTTTAGTTGGGTATTTGAATTAAAATATTCAATTGGGGTGGACCGCGGACGGAATCAATAAATCAAAGAAACGTCTGCGACACCGCGTAAATTTCATTTTCCTTTTTAATCGACCTTCGTTGATTTAGATCTTTTTTTTTTTATAGCTATTTCAAATATTAATGTTTGAAAAAAAAAATATTCGATACGACGGCGTTCGATTTTCAAGAATTTTCGTTTTCGATGGCTATTCACGTGTGTTATGTGCAGCGTAACGAGACAAATCCGATTATTATCTGAAGTTACAGCGTGATTAAACGAAGTTTTAGATGTACGTCTGATCGGAAAACCAAATAGTTCTAAGCCATTCAGGTTATAAACAACTGTCATTGTCTCGAAGAACCGATAAATATAAAATCAAACGGAGCCTTTTTACCCTGGTCTAATGTAGCGAAATACATTTTGAAATGGAATTGGGTATAATATTTTTAAAACATTATATTTTCGTCTCCTGAAAAGGCTTGATAAATGTGGCTGCCCGAATATTGCACAAAACTTTCCAATTGTCCGATAACGCAATCTATGTGATTCTGATGGATGTTCACTCGTCCCTACACTCATCATATTCAGCTACTTGGAAGTATTGTCTTCTATGGTCTGTTTTATAAATGTACTTCATGGTCTACTTTTTCCGGCTTTTTCCTCTATACCTCCTTCCATTCTTATCATCATCCGTTCATTGTTTACCCTATCATTTGTCTTATCCACATTTCCCTTTTTCCCTTTTTTTGTCTCTTTTCCCCGATTGTAGATTTCCATTATAATTTTTTTTCATTATTTCTAAAGTATTATAATCTGAAAGAATTTTAGCGTTCTTCTCCAGCACTATGTTTTAAATGCATCGATCCCTAATGTTTCGGGATCTAAAACCGGCCGTTTTCGATACTCGTATCATTACGATTCTACCCCAAAAGTAATACATTCCATACGAATTTCACTGGGTACGTGTTTACATGATCTTTCGACCATCCGTGTTTTCCAATAATAGGTTTTTCTTTTCGTAGAATGTTTGCAGTTTTACCTGCGCTATTCTGCTCTTTTTGTCGTTCGCATTTTTCAACATACGTTTTTTTCTTTATAAATACGTAAAACATTGATGTGTTTCCAGTTTTGTAAATCTATAGTAGTATATCGTTGAAGTTTACTCGCTATATTTGGATACCACGGCTAACCTATTCGTCATTTCGATAAGAGTTGCGACGATGGCAAACTGTCAACAAACTAAAAAAAAAAAAAACCTCGTAACATCGCTCCGTCCGAATACGTGAGTAGAGACCGCGAACTTGTTAAGTTGATTACTTTGTACTGGTAAGTACTTTTATAATATTTCGTTTTCCGTTCCGAAAGTTTCAGATCATAAAGAACGCGGTTTAAAATTTAGTGGTCAAAAATACCATTTCCAATTACATTTCACAACGCTATATTTTTTTTTTTTTTTAAGGTCACGGTTATACATATAATATTATTAAATTTTACAATTTTTTGATATTTTCGTTAATTTTTATCGACCTGCCACTGCATTTGTTATACATAATATTATTCCTATAGTTTTATTTATTTTAAATTTATTTGCGTTTCAATCAGTCGTAATTATATCAATATACTTTGATTTGGCTATTCAAAATTTTTTTTTTTTTCAACATAAACAATAACTTTTTTTAGATAATCTTATCCAAAACTCGAGAATCTAAATATAGTGCTTATATATATACGTTCAAATATGTCAACATTTTTTAAAAAAAATTTTTTTCCATCAGCTTTTATGAGATCTTTGCTACCTCAACCGCTTGTCTCCATATAATTCTATCTTCACCGTCTTCTAATATTGTGCCTTGGGGAATTTTTCAAGATTTGATATTATCTTGTACATCCAGCTTTACGGTGATCCCTACAACTTTGCATTCAGTTTCCCAGTAAGTATGGTGTTTCTATACCTCCAGATCTCCAATTATGACCATTCTATTATTTTGCTTTTAAGAAACGCACTAATGATGTACTTATAGAATAGTTGGTATACTTTCTGGTTAGTTCGTTTTCTATATTCTCCATTATCAACTATAAGTTTGTATCATTCGACAAATTACTCTCCTTTCAAATAATTTCATATTTTCCATATTTACTGAACAGGTTTCACATCCATATGTCAGACCTGGACGAAAAAAGCTGGAATATAAGTGTTTCTTTAATCTCATGGATAGAGTTTCGATTTAAGCAACTATCCTATCTCAAAGTAACTCTTATTTTCTGATGCAATCCTCAATTTGATTTCGCTATGTATACAGTTCTGGTGATATTAGTTTCTAGGTAACTGAAATCCGTAACCAGCTGCTGGATATATACCCATCAACTTGAAAATCAGCTGCGTCTCTAACTTCTCTTTATTACACAAGGTATTTTGTTTTTTTCTTGATTAGCTCTGAAATCTATCGTTCTAACCGCTAAAAGTAAGTCGGCAGTTCTTATTTCCACATCTTCTCGAGAGCGAACTATTACGACAATATTATATCAATTTTTATTTTATAATATTTAATTTTTCTTTTGGATATTGTTGGAAACGTAGAAATATTAAATAAAAAGACTGTTCCTCTTTAGTTCTCTGCCCTGTGCCCATTACGACAGTCACTCAATACGTGATAAGCAAAACGGTTATTATGAAAAAAAAGTTTTCTTGTATTTTCCATGAAAATTATTAAATCATCACTACCAAATTCCTGTTTATTATAGTTTAGGTGATATTTGTGGTATTATCTATGGTGTTATTTATGACAGATTTATGTAGATTTCGTGTTTTTCATAGATAAGGCGATAAACATTTTTTTTTTGCTTTATTCCCATAATACCGGTTTTTGCTAATCAGTTGTTGTCCGAGTGAATTTTTCTCAAGGCGTGGTCCATATTTGTACGATTGAGACGTTGGGTTCGGACACAATATTTTGTGCTTAACCGTTCCACTCCTAAAATGTCATAATACTATAATTTCATGTTACGGTTCTTGCGGATTATCGCTTCGCCATTTGACTTTACTACTTTAAAACGTGACATACCCAGCGTAGCATTTTTCTTTTACCTCTCATTATTTATTTCCCATGTAGTTTTCCAATGACTTAATGATTTAGCTTTTCACTTAGGACACAATTACTTTCTTTGAGCAGTATCTTAGATTCAGACGTGGTAGATTATTATTTTCAACCATAGTAATTATTACTGCAGGTCTTTATGATACTATGATTATATAACTCCTTATAATTTTACTGAAAACTGGGTACTGCACCCGATATAATGTTGTATATAATAAAAATATGGACGGACAATGCTATATTGTTCTCATGTGTGATCGGTAACAACTGTAATTATCAATACGGTAACAGTGGTTTCCGAATCATGTTTATTAAATAATCACAGTTTGACTTGAGTCACTGAAATTTTTAAATGGTTATAGATAAGAATTTTTATTATTAAATAACCAGAAACTCTAGTTAAACCGCTATACTAATGTCCTGCTCGTAGATTATTAATTTTTAATAAAACATCTACAACATTAACAATATTCTTAACAAATAATTCAATTAAACTTAATTTTTAACCTTATAGATATTTTTTCATTACGGCACAAGTATTAATTAAATAATTAGATAAAAACATATGGAATTTGAACTTTAAACTGAATCCAATACTACAATATTAGTTAGTATTGTAACTTTATTGCGCCGAACTAATAGATGAATATTTTATAAATATAAATTATATATATATATGTACTTTTTAATATTTCATCTGTAAAAATGTTAAGTTAAATAATTTATCTTCATAAGAAGGGCCGTGAATTTAATGCACTCAGAAAGTGTAGAATATGCATGCATTTATGCATTAAGAACAGACAAACTATGTTTTAAATTATGCACTATCTAAAATAATAATACCGATTTTATCAAATAATAAAAAAAAAAAAAAAAATGAAATTTTTAAATAAAAACGACTTACATAGAAAAATTCTTTATTTATATACATAATTTTTAGCGGTGCTTTAACGTCTGAAAAAAAATAAATATTGGACACGATATATTGTGTACCGTTTGAGCTGTGGGTTTTTAAAGTATTCAATTCAACGACTGTGTAATCAAGTTTTAATTAAAATACGTATCTATTTATTTTTCTAATAAAATCATAAAAGATAACGGATTTATTTAGTAAATCGGCGAATCGGCCGCGACTGGGGCGTGGATTGGACGCGCGGAGGCGCACGTAACGGGTGCCACGGATAATCGTCGAGAAAGTCACGAAGAAGACGCACAACAAATATCGGAAAGTCAAACTAAAAGAATCATTCGATATAGAAGATTGAGCTGAACCCAATTATTACCTCAAAATATATCTGAAACGGAGATAGTCTATCCGTTTAATACGTATTTGTAATTCGATAAACCGAGTAAATATACCGAATCCAATCGGAAAACGAAAATGGTCGGCACCTAATTAAAACCTTTATCAAGCAAAACAGATTTAAGACAATACCTATATTTCGGGATAAAGTTTAAATGGGTTTGAATTTATTAGAACCCAATACAAAATGGATTTCTATTGAAATGTGCAAAACATTCATTTCAAATGTACACGAATTTCAATGAAATATAACACTTGGTATTTTAGGAAATCAAGATAAAGATTTCATTTTTCAAAAGTTAGAAAATTTACTAACTTATAGCTTTGCATGGCTGAGCACCATTTTGTCGTAACGTATAATACAAAACCGTACTATTATACACGTTCTATATCAAAACATCGAAATAAAGATTTTTGTTTTGTTGTTTTGGTATCATTCAGCCGCGACGTATTTTCGGTGTCCACACGTATAATAGTGCGGTAAATGAAAATTTCGGGGCTTAATATAGGTGGTGAGGCCTATTGTTAGTGAGGCCCGCCACTGACGGTAAATGGAAAATTCGGGCTTGTAAACATCGGTCCTATATGTATAGGTACATTTCTCATCGGCTGAAATACACCGAAGAGAACTTGGTAACTAACGGTGTTTTGAGATGGTCGCGGGGGAGTGGCGATTTTGGCGGGATTGGGTACGCGGTTTAAGGTTGTAGAGGGTGAGGGTTTTTTTTCGGCCGAATCGGAATTTAAATTACTAGAGGTGGTATTCAGGGAGGAGGATTTGCGAGAGGTTTCGATTTTAGGAGGTCGTATGTGGAGATGAATTTGTTTCGAATTTCTGAGGGCCGTCAACGAGTTAGCCACCGTTACGGTTCCGGAACTCATACTCAGCTGTATTGCGTTTTGACGGAAATATTAACGATTGTGTGCGAAAAATAACTATTTTCTGTTTCACAGTCGTGTTTGTTATTCGTCGGACTGTACATTTCGGTAGGCGAATACTATAATAACAGCACGGTTGTTGTTGGTTAGTAAGGAAAATAATGTTGGTCGTCTATTTTTTGTTTTGTTTCGGCTACCCCACGCCGCGGTTCCGATCGTCATTAGCAGTGGTGTGTCCGGAGGGAACGTGACAAAAAAAAAAAAAGAATATTGTAAAATCGTCAAATCTGCGTGACTTGACTACGGGAGTTATTCGTAATTTAAAAGCCGTATCTTAAAAAGAAAAAAAAACAATTTTTAATCAATACATCAAGCTTTTACTCGTGACTTGGCTAACATATATGTGTTTCGCTATTAAATTGCTTATAATATATTTTTTTTTCATTTTTTTATGCTATTGGGTAGGGATATAAGCCCTAATCTCAGCCCCTACTCGCGTAATATATATATATACGTTACTTAATATATAAAATATTTTTTTTTAAAACAACTTTCAGAGGACATACTGTGTAGACGTAACTACTAATGGTGCGGCATCGATGACGGGTAAACATATTTTTTCAGGTACGACGTATATAAAAAGTAGCTCTACATACTGAATGGACGTATTGTGTGCTTCACAGAATAGCACTTGGGTCAAAAAAAAAAAAATGTCTATTGAATTAAATGACGTTCTTAATGTAGCTGTTATAATTATTAAATTTATTAAATCTGCAGGATTAAATAGCAGATTGTTTTATAAGAGATGAAGATAATGAACAAAATGTTAACAAATTTGGGCACCACTGCCCTATCCTATTACTAACCTATCCAAAAATATGCAAAATAAGATTTCATACATTAACTATAGATAAACAAAATTCTAGCTAAATCTATTTTCTTATAAGATGCAATAAAAAAAAAAAAAAAAACATGCTCATGCATTAAATTCACAGCCCTGTTCATAAGTTATGAGTCATAACTCATAACCCATTACTTATTACTGTCTATGTGTGTAGTGTACTAGTTCATATTTTAAAGATTTAACAGTGACACTAGAGTTCGCTAGCGTAGTAAAAATCAATATATCACTTTGAATCACATTTTTTTTTTTTCAAGTTATGTCACGATATTCCTTTTCTTAATGTAATGTGTACGACGTAATAATCCGCATCATTAGCGAACGTCTCGAAGTGCATTAAATGTATTATTATTATTTTGTAATCTTATGCTAAACCATACGTTACAGTAGAGTATTTCATTATTTCAAAATAGCTACGTTTAGATGTACTCAGTAAGCCAATGCGTCTTTTGTTAGTTTAAGTAGAACAAAAAAAAAGTAATTCATAAAACTAATGAGAGTGTCGTCTGTATGTGTATATGTGTACGTTAGCGTAGGTCGCTAATGGTATTGAAAAGCTTTTTACCGGCTCATTGTTTCCAAAGATCATCAGTAACAAAAATCCGGTGGGAAAAACTAACGTTTTTAATTAAAAACTTTCTCGTCGGAATTACGGAAAACACTTTTGCACGAAATTTCGACATCACCTGTCCATAGACCGCACCTGGTCCACGACGTCACATTAAATTATATTGGTTTCGATCAATTATGTAACTTTGGATCGTTGTCGTGGCGAAATTCTACTCGGGGGAGTTTCGTCCATTATAGGTAATGGTATATAACAATAAAAAATATATCGATTGGATTTTTTTTAAAAGTATTTCGGCGTTAATTTGATACCTACGCGATTAATCACGGCCGCGCGTGACAACGGCTACTGCAAACAGTGCAGGCCTCTTTGGCCAGCTACACTGTATTTTTCTTGTGGAAACAAGTCTTTTTTGTGAGGATGTTATCCAGACACAGAAAAAAGTTCATCTGATACTCAATAGAATAAGATTTTTATAATTTTGTGTTTACTGCAAAATTAATAGTAAATTATTGAATTTGTAGATTTTGTAACTTTATTTTTTGTTATTTTGCGTAGTAAATGCTTTTATTGGTGTGGAATTGGTAAACGAGGGAAATCTACTAGTTAAGGAAGAAGATTTGGTCTATCTGGTCGTGGAGCTTATTTTAAAGGAGGAAGAGTGGACGTACAGTTGATATTCGCTAAAGAAATTCCTGCGCTTTAAGGACGCAATTATTATAACATAGTGACTAGAACGGATGCAAAATATATGCAATAATTATTAAATTACCGCAATTTACTATCGCTCGGGTTATCCTAAAATGTGAGGTTTCGGAAGAAGGGAGAGGTCCTCAGAAGCGTTATGACCACGACCTCGGTATAAATTCTATAACATATGTTCACGTTGCAGATTTGGCGGACCTGCAGGTGGACGTTGACGAACTGTCCAAGTCAGCTTATCTAGAGGACAGACAGATGTATTTTTTGCAGTGTGCCATGGAGGAAAACTGTTTGGCGTCGTCTGCGTACCGGATCCGGCAAGAAGAGCCTGACTGGCACCTGATCACCCGGAGACTGTTGAGGTTTACCGCGAAAATTACCAACGTCGGTACCGCTCCTTTCCGGCCGGCCATACCCAAACATCTGTGGCAGTTCCACCAGTGTCACATGTAACGTATATTGTCAAAATATATTCATTTTTATATTAAAACACATTGTAATGAAAGGTAATCCCAGTCTTAAGATGTAAAGCCTCTGTGTTCTCCAAGCAAATATTTCTTCTTCTTTAGGGTATATAATGGTCTTTAGTTTTATTTCTTCATATCACTTGGCCACATATTCTCATTTCGTTTTTTTGTCGTCTGAAAAAAGACAAAATTTTCTCTGTCAAGTTAATTTATAGCACAGTATGAAATAATGCATCTGGCTTCCCCGGACAATCAAAATGTACTCCTCCATCTATTTCTGACCTCAGTTACCTCTCTCTATTGAACTCCAGATTCTACCACTCCTATTTTATATATTATGCATCACCGAAAACGAAATCATCCCATGTTCAATGAGGACTTCTTTATATTGTTATAGTGGCCGCTTCATTATATTGCGTTGTATTCCAATACATTCGTTATTATTGAACCCAGCTTTTCCCACGACCTGCCAATTTCGATCGTCGTTCAATAATAAAATGCATTAACTTGTAATATATGTCAAAACCGCGAATTTCGTCTCCTGCAGTGCGCCTATCGAGACTGAAAAATTGTCGAGAATCAGTAAAGCGAATCGATCGCCACTGTCGTGGCGACGAATGCGTACGTACGTTTGATCGTATGGACTATAATAACAATAATAATGTACCTATGTCGTACCTACATCATCGGTTCGTTAAAAAAAAAAAAAAAACCCCGGTCCCTTTGAACTTTCGCCGGCCGTTGTCGTTCGCGTAGTCGACGATACATAATAATAACGTTCGGTAGTATACGTTTTTGACCGGACTAGAATAAACGAAGCGATAATAGGGTACGCTGTTGATTTAAAACTTGCGGACGTGACTTTTCATCGGTATACTCGATTCGCTCCGTATAACGAACGCGCTCCCCTCGTTCCCGGAAATATTGTCCGTATGCAAATTTATTTATTTTTTTTTTTTTTTGTTTTGGACCATAAATATATGTATTATTATCGATAATGTTTTATATAGGTATCGTGCGTTTAGTATCGCTATTCCACACAATGCTTGCCAGGCAAATTGTCGACTTTTATTTTTTAATTATAGTTTAAGTCAATAAGTCGTTTAAAAAAACAATAATAATTATACTAAAATAATAACTGTAGGCTAAGTAAATAAAGTTTTAATTTTGAAATATAAATAAATCAATGTACAACTGAGTTGAATTATACTCATTTCAGGAAAATGATAACTCGAGTAATGCTAATGTTATAAATTCATTTTTTTAAATTCCCTTCGACTTCGTGGTTTTCTTAAACAAAAACGTTATAGAAATAACTAATTTAATTAAAAATATTTAAATGTTTTTTAAACGAGTTTATTTCGTATGTTAATTTTTTTTTTTTTATAAAGTAACTTATAGTTTAACTTTTAACATTTGAACTATAGTTTTTGTCCAGTGTTTATTTTACCTGAAATATATGTGTGTAGCATCCGTGAAACTTCAAGTTTCAAAACTCTATAGCTAGAAACTGGTGTAAAATCCAAATCTGACGTTAGGTGAATGCAGATTACAGTGAGTTAGATTTACCCGACGTAATATTCGTATGTTAGCCCAGGCAAATGTGACGTCGGGCGAATGTGTCTCCAATGGTCTTTATTAAATTAATTTTTATTTGTATGTGTGTTTTAAATTATTTATAACTAATTTATTTAATATTTCCTTAATTATTAATTAAACCATTTTTATTATTTATTGGAATACTGAATACTTTTTATTCAAAATAGAGGTATTTTGTTCTATTAATTTATAAGCACTGTAAATTGATATTTTTAGCAATAATAATGTAAACTGGATTCATTTTTATTATTGCATTTTAAAATTGTAAATCGCATTAATTTTTTGGTGCCTTGGGTATTGATTGTAATCTCTCACGCAGTTAACCTGTGTTTCTGATTGCAAGCATCTAAATGATAGTAAGATACTTGCCGATGAAATTATGAACTTACAACCACGCGGGGTCGGTTAAAGTCTTATGGAAATACATGTTTGATAGAGTACAATGGGTAGTCCACTGTTATGCATGGCCTTTTTTTTAAAATTATAAATGAAATGATGTCCGATAATATAGGGCTCAAACTCGCAGGATAGGTGCAAAACTCGTGAACATATCTTGGTTTTATGTTTCGCAATACGGGTAGGATTAGGATTGTTGTAGGTTAGAAGTTGAGAATAACATAATATGTGTTATATCATGCTAAATTGGTTCTTATCTATATATCTACGTAAATAACATTTTTTGTTTATAAATTTATCAATTCAGGTTTTTAACGACTATGGAAATTGATTACTACGATTTTTGATTAATGAAAACCACTACGAATATAAATTATGTACATAAGTATCATTATACACTTGTTAGCTATTAATTATGTTATAGTAAACTAATTAGGCCCATTTACTCACACAAATGCGCATTAGTTTTCAACGTCGTTGAATTCGCAATAAATATTATCGTGTGTAAAATCCCAGAAATTCCTAATTAAAATAGGGTAGTCTCTTATGGCAATCATCTACGAAATTGGATTATCCAGTAAATGTCTGTCCGCAAATCTTAGGAATGTCCGTGTATTGTCTGTAGTTAATTTTATTTCTTAAAAAATACCGATAAAGCCATTTTGTAAAATATATTATTCTATACAGTTATTATAATACATCATACACTCATATCCGATCAATAGTTTCTTAGTAATAGCCGTTTGAACTTCCAGAAAATATGCGTGAAAACGATTATTATAAACAACCGTGTTTCGATTGTGATTCCTTAAAAAAAAAAAAAAAATAAATATTGACAGAGTTATTAGCGTACGGATAACACTGACTGACACATCTTGTACACTGTAATATTGAATTATGCTATCAATTAAAACTATGGTAGGTAATCGGAGTGAATTGATTTATTATGAAAAAATCGATAGCTATAAGAATATAATAATGTCAATGTAAATAATTTATATTCGTAGTGGTTTTCGTAGTTAATCAATAGCCGTAGGTACTAATATTCAGTAATGGAAAATGTTCGTCAGGTTTGTTCCAATGAACAATAAAAACGGCATAATCAATAAGCAAGAAAATATAAAATAAATTGGAAATAAATAATTTGAACCGTGCGCGTAAATAAGAATTGATTCAATCGCCGAGGAATAGCATTCGCCCGACGTCAGATTCGCCTAGCACACCGGGTTCTTTTTCGCTCGATTTCCATCGCGCAGATAAAACCGACTCGACGGCGTCGATGATTTTATTGAGTTAACGGTCGGACTTTTTGAACTAAACGTTCAAAAAAACCACCGTTGCGACTGTTACGTCGGACGAGACGACGGGCGGACGGCAGTTTCCTTGTGTTGTCCGCACACCGTGATCGCATGCAGAAAACGTCAAAGGCGCGTCGTTTATAACGCCGTGCCGCATATCGACGCAGGGCGAGAAATCATCTGGACGGAACCGTAAGGAGTAGGTACGAAATGCGGAGGGATTTAGATAAAACAGACCGGAAACCCTCCCCCCCCTCCCCCTCGGCTACAACAGTAGTCGCCGATCGTATCGGTTTTAATCGATTTTTTCGCTACTGAATTGTTCCAAAATGCACGTGAAAATGCCGTTGAAAGTGTATGTATACGTATATATATATATATATATGTGTGTGTGTGTGTGTGTGTATACTCGAATCGATCGACGGCTACGGTGAATACGGCAATCGCTAAAACTTTATTTCGCACCGTTCCCAGGCAGACGCCGGAACGTAATATATTATTTCTCGTTCGGCGATGGCGAAACGCGATATACGAGACTACACCCATAATTTTTTTACCGGGCTGTCGATCTCTTCCAGTGACGTTCACGTCGACGTTTCAGATAGAATTTCGTTCGTAAAAATAACGTCCGTCCGTTAGGCATGTTTTCCTTAAACTATATTAGCAGACATGCGTAATAGTCTCCCTGTAGCCAAAATGTACATTAATAGAACGAAATGTCTGTCTGTCCAGAGCGCCAGATTTAGCCCTATAGCTATTGCTTATAGGGACGCTATGACTTCAGGCGGCTAGTTGTTAGAAATATTTTTGAACATAAATTTCGATGTTAAAATGTAATATTTATATTTATAAACGAGTTGTTGGACATTGTAAAATTATAAGAAAAAAGTCCGGGGTTAGCCGAATATCATTCAGGCGTTCGTTAAGTAAACGAGCGATAAAAATATACATTGTATTATGTATGATAAAATTATTACAAATTTATAAAATATTCAACACGCTCCCTGGAGAAAAGAATCAGAATACTCACACTGTACTTATACCTGTCGTAAGAGGTAGCAAATGTTTTATTTAATTTAATTTAATTTAAATTTATTTATTTATTTTATTTTAAATTTATCAAATTTTATACGTAATATTTATTCGGTAGTATCTGTGTAGTTAAGTTGTTAGACTAAAAAGAAATGCCTGAAAATTTAACAGGAGGTTCATTAAAAGTCTTAATTTGCGGTGAAAAAAATAATAGTTATTATTGATTTATTTATTCTTATAGTGAAGGAATTTAGCGATGTTACCTATTATAGTAAAGGTTTCGTTTTTGGCTACAAAACCCTAAAAGCGATTAACAAAAATGTAATCTACTATGACAAATTATTCTATGGCGAAATTTCCGATGAAATTGAAGAAAAAATATTAATAAAATCGGGATGGTTCTATTTATATCAACGATGGAAAGGAAAAAGAGCATAAACAATATTTTAATGAAAATCGGTTTTTTACATAAAGGCGTAAGCGACGTAATTTTACATAGATTATGATCATCCGATTATCGGTATTTTAGTTGTTGACGGAGTTATAATAAAATAATCTATATTTGAATGGCGTAAGTGCCATCTATCAAATTAAGGCGTAAGTGTTAAATAACGGGAGTAAGCGACACAAAATTAAAAATAGGGCGTAACCACCAAAATTCAGGTTAAGCGCCATACTTCCATAATCCTAAAAAATGTTTGGCGTAAGCATCAAAAAATTATACGAATTAACAATTTAGGTAAAAAAAAAAAATAACGAATACTACTTAATATGATGCCAATTTAATTACAATATTAATAACTAAAAAAATTGTTCATGCGAAAATTAAACAAAATTATTTTAAACGGCTTCAAAATAATAAAAAAAAAAAAAAATCGTTTTTTTGGCTCTCTTGTAAAATTGATAAAATGTCCCTTACGCCCTTTTTCCTTTCAAACGTAGTATAATGTTTCTATAGTAATTATTCTCAGCACTCAACACTAACCCTCTCCCTCCAACTGCACCATATGCGTTTAAGCGATAAAAAGTTTTAATATTATTTTTTTAAATTGCTTAGGTACCTCTATTGCAAAGCACAACTATTATAATTATACTTTTAACACTTTTTACATCCGTGCGCGAAGACTATAAATTAGAAAAAAAAAAAAATTGAAATTAAACCTATTTCGTTAGCATGCGGACGTTTCTGTGAGAGAAAAAACCGTGAATTGCACGAGCAGGTACGCGGTAATCGAACAAATACGAATGTATTGTGGAATTTATTTTAAGCTTTAATTAGCTACTTTATAATATTTTTCGTTTTATGTAAAGGTTATTATTTTTAATTGGCACATTTGGTCTCGTGTCCGTTTTTTTATTTCAAACTTGTGGAAATATTGCCGTTTTGACCGCTAAAACGATGCGATTAGATATTATTGTAATGAATTAGAATTCCGTGGCTTGGTGCAAGAAGTGCTAATGTTAACAATTGTTTAAGAAACGTTTTACATTAAAATTATATAAAAAACGGTACATTTTTGAAAATAAATGAATATGTTTAGTTTCCAGTTTTAATTTTCAATTTATTTATTTTCAATTTGTGTACGTTGGTTCTTTATATAATCATAGAATTATACTGTCTTGATAAACAAATATATTGTGAATGACTATTTTTTTTTTACGAATGTCTTCCAGATGTAAAAAAAAATTTCATTTAAAATGTCTCGAACCAAATCGTGGTGGCCTTGATCTCTATCTACTTTAAAAATTATAGCCCAGAAACTATATTCGACAAAACCCTACCTTACTTCTCATTAACAGCATTGCGAAACCGTCTTTTAACTGTAACAGGCACGTAACCGTGGAGGTCAGGCATCCTTAAACAAATCATCGGTATTTAACTGACGTAAGGTTTTTCTGACGTAAAAAAAATTCAACAACTTTAATATTGTCTCAAGAAACCGGAATTACAATATAATGTGTTATAACTTGACTACAACTGAAAATGTATAAATTGTGAATACGCTTTGCAATTGAAGGTTTTACAAACGTCAATTCATTATTCTTACGTTAACTCACGGAAAATTTATGGAAGGCGATGTTGCAATCACCCTTTGGTTATTTTTTTAAAACAGATTAATTTTTATCAGGTTGTTTAAAACCATGGTGCTTATATTGTGTTTAAAACTACCTATAGTTTAGTACTGTAGTCAGCAGACATGCTTGAAGATAATACGTTTGACTGTAGAAACATTGAATTGGTAATGTAATTATAGTAGAGGTGTTGTTGACGTTTGACCGCTATCACTTAATGTAATTGAAAACTATGTGATGATGCCTAATCGCGTGTAAATTTTACTGTACACAGGCACTATCATAGCATGGAAGTGTTCGCCACATTCGACGTGCTGGATAGCAGTGGGGCGAGAGTTGCCGAGGGTCACAAGGCGTCCTTTTGCCTCGAGGACAACCAGTGCACGGGCGGCGCGAGACCGGCTTTTGCGTGTGCCGAGTACGGTGACCAGGGCATATCGGTCAACTGTTCGGACATTTACCGGCACAACATCGACTGCCAGTGGGTAGACATCACCGACCTGAACCCGGGACTGTACACACTGAAAGTATAAACTTTTTCTACCTATTGGTCCGTTGAACGACCGCGTATAAATAGTAGGTTGAGGGAATTTCTGTTGTTGAAAATAAAAACCGAAAGAATACGAGCGGCCAGAGCTCTGTCACTAAACTAAAATTTCTCTACAGCTAACTTGTTACAGTAGTGATATCTTATGACTTTAATTTTTTTTATAACGATAAGGAGTTGAACGAAAAAGTTGTATCGAATTAGATAAAGTAGTTCTCGAGATCGGTTATTAGTAAACTTGTTAATCAATAAAAATCCAATTTCAATATTAAAATCTATCACATCCAACAGTTTTGTCGTGTTCTTCGTCGGAAACGTTATATTCGTCCGTAAAAACGGTCCTATAACTTCCCCTTAAATGGCTTTCGGACAATAAGTTAGTGGAAAAGTCTTATCATTAAGAAAATCGTAAAAATTTCAAAATACATTTACAAATTTATAACAAAATTGGTGACCTTTTTGGAAAACAAAGACTATAAATCCCTTAATGTGGCGCTTTGCAAACTCCAATATTTTGTACGTGGTTTTTTTTTCACAAATGCTCAATTTTTCTAAGTACAAATATTATAGTTATGTTACTAAATGTTTGAAGTTTTTTTTTTTTTAACTTTCGCCCATTAGACAATTTGTGAAGAAAATTTACTTTTAAAATATATACTCGATCAGGTTAGGTAGAAAAGTTTCACGAACGCAATTTTTCTATACAACCACAAACTTCTGTGTAGAATTTCACTTTTTTTATGGTTTCAATTTGATGCTAATAGTGTCGGTGTATTATCGTTGCGTTTTTAATATATAATAAATGTGAATACATTTATTAATTCGGATTCCTATATTGTTTTGAAAACGGAATTTTCGTATTATGGTTGACGTACGTCTCCTTTATGAAAACGTCTTGAAAATACGATATTCTGATGTAACGTACGAGAAAACGCGACGAGACGTCAGACAATGAAAAAAAAAAACCAATGCCGTGTACTTTCGTGCAGCAGTACAATAATTGCAACCACAATAATCATTATTTTGTTCAGGTGTCTGTCAATCCCGAGTACAAAATCCCGGAAAAAACGTACGCCAACAACGCCGCCGTGTGCTCCATGTTTTATTCGGAAACTTTCGTGAAAATTCACGACTGCATCGTTCGAAATCCGATCCGAAGCCCCCGGACGTAATACGACCGTCGTCATTGCAGACTACGGTGTACGCGTCGCATTATTATTATTACTGTATTACTATTATTACCATTATTATTGTGAATATTTTCATTATTATTATTTACCTTTTCGAAATGAACCATCGTTTGCCGTGTGCATTTTAATAGTTTTTTTTTTCTCACCGCTACGCGACGATTTCACTTTGTACGTACAATCGTTGGCCCGGTTTATACTTACGGTTTATCGTATTAATATCAATCGATCAATTGTAATATTAATCGGCGCGTAAAAATTACGAAAAAAATTTCAAGCAAAAAAACACGCCCGTCGCCAGTATCGGTAGCACCATTTTTTTATACGTTGAAACTATATTTTTTTCAGCGACTCTTTTTTAATGTTCTCCAGAACAAAAACAGAGTTATTCGCGGGAATCATTATGTATTTAAACTACCAAATATTTTTTCTGGTTTATAATTAAGATAGATTACAATTCTTTTTTTCGGTGGCATTTCGATTTCTAAACTAAATTATTGCTCCTTTTAATAATACGCCACTAGTATACGTCATACATTTCCACCTATATACTCACTTACGACAGCGTCATTTATAGATATTTGCTTTTGTCGTTTTCACGCCTCTTCTCGACAGCACTTTTGCGGCACTACACCTCAATAACTACAACGACATTTACCTACGAGTACATATGTAGGAAGTACGAATAATTCCGTCGCAGATGGCGCATGTCAGTTTTTAGTGAATATTCACTGCATGTCCCCTCCCCTTCAAACAATTTTCACGATTATATAGACCGAACCTTTCCTTAGATTTTTGTCGGTTAATCCCGCCAGTGTCTTCCGCATAAAAATATAATATAACGTATACTGTGTCGTTAAAAAATCCACTGATTCGATTGTTTTACCCATCTACACCGGGTGTCCGACAAGCTCAGATCGAAACTGTGTCCGATACGGACACAGAAAATTACCTTGAGAAAAAAAAAAATGCCCCGATGGTGTCATTAAACAAATCCCACGAGAACTATGTACAGGTATACAGGAACGGAGCGGGGGAAAAATACAAAATACAAGTTTTTTTGTTTTTTTTTTTCGAACAATCGTATTTTTTACTGGTTCACATCCATTGGAGTTCTAAAAAATAAACAACAAACAAATAAACCGCTAACTACGAATTCGAATACAATTTAGTAGATATATATATGTATATACGCATATATAATTATAATAATATAATGTATAATTAATTAACACAGATCGGATATCGTCGATTCGCACGCATATAATACTATAACATTAATACATAATACGATATAAACACGAATATAATAATATTATTATAATATATATAATATATATATATATATATATTTATTTACTAAACATCTACACGCGCGTATGCGTAGAATATATTATTATTTTATTAGTATAATATAGTTTGCGTAGAACTTATTTGGTAAATATTTTGTAATCGGTTTTTTTTCCATTCAAAACCGTCTAAGGTTTGTTACATTTTTTTTTTTTTTTTTTTTTTTTTTGCTATTCCATTACCTTTTGAAACATCAATGTTTAATAATTATATATTTCGCTTTTGGCATTGAACAACATGTCTATATTAAATATATACATATATATATATATATATATATATGTGTGTGTGTTTTTATGTGTATACAAAATTCCAGTAAATATTTAAAATTATATTAATAATATTATTACGTTCCGTGTTTTACGACAATTTTTAATATTATAACGATAACAAACTAAGGAGATAAAAAAAAAAAAAAAAATATCACAAAAATACACTATTTCCACGTATCAGTGGCGTGCGCAGGGGGTTAAGGGCACAATCGCCCGCGCCGTATCGGCACGAGAATACAACGGCTACAACGCGTACGAGCATTCGGTAACTGTTAATCTCCTCGATTTCGAAATTCGATCCGTACTGTCGACTAGATACGAGATAATAAGAAGGCAGGATAAGAGATAAGAATTAAAAGAGATTCTAACGGTTTGTATATTATTATGGTTATTATTATTAGTTACATATATTCCCGAGCACGCCACTGTTGTTATCCGTCCTATTATTGTACGACAACGACCTAATCGATTATTATCTAGACGGGTTAAACTAAACTATAAACAAAAAAAAAATAAAAAAAAAAAATACAAATATTATATACATAATTTCGCATGTTTGTTATTTAATATTATTGTGGATCGTGTGCAGATCGGATGATGGCAGTCGTTCGACCGGTATACGGACGAAACGATTCGCATTATGTCGTGATATTGTGTTAAAAAAAAAAAAAAAAATTGAAATTGTTTTATAACCTTTTTTTTCATTGTTATCGGTATTATTAATACACCTATATAATTCAATAATATACAATCAGTACAAATTAATTATTATAATTATTAATCAAATATTTTTCTCTCTCTTTCTCTTTCTCTCTCTCCCACTCTTTCTAATTAATAATTTAGATAATTTTGAGCAGTCTATGGAATTACTTTTTAAACATTCGCCACGCGGTATTTTTTTTTTTTTATAAGATACGAATGTTACGAAACAATAAAAACAAAGTATATTATTATTATTTTATTCGATGGCAAATATTTTTAGCTTATTCGTTCGAGAATATTCACAGCCAGTTGTTTTTTTTTTAAATTTTTAAATTTTTTAAACAAATATATAATAATATTTTTGTGTATACCATAGTCATATTATAATAATTTTACAATTTTGTAGATTTTTCAAAAAAAAAAAATTTAAAAAATGTTAATCGATTGCAAGAGAGACAGTATAAGTATAGTATTAAAGACAATATATTATGTATATATTTGTTTTATGAAGTATTATTCGAGACGGCGATGAGTGTTGTTTTTTTTTTTTTTTTTTTTTTTTTGGTTATTCTTCTCATATCTTTAAAAACGTCCACAATAAAAAAAATGAACCCGTAGAACAAGCGAAACGTATATAACGGTAGAGGCGGGGAAAAGGGAAGTTATGTAGTTTATGATGACAACTAAAAGACTAAAAGACACTAATTACTAAAAATATAAAGAATCGAAACGAAATATCTATAATAAACGATATATCTATAAAGTGAGAATAAAGTATATATAGAAAGTACAGGGTGGTACATAAGTAAACTGCGTAAATTATGACATGCGTATTAGGTTAGGTATACGATAATATTACTATTGCGATGTGGTGAAACGTGTGTGAAGCCGAACGGCGAAACGACGAAATGAAATATCGAACGTGTAATCGACAAAAAAATAAAAAATAAATGCTGGTTTTTTAGACCGAATCAAACGCCGAAAATTGTTGATCGCTTACCAAAGGTAAAATCGAACGGAACAGCGACGGTGGCGACGATGACAACGACGGGTACCGTGTTATCCGTGTATTTTATTTTTTAGATAATAACGACCGCTAGACGGAATTTTTAAGAGGTTTTTCCATTAAATTCTTTTTATCATTACTATTGTCGTTATTTGTGAAAAACGTAAACAGAAAAAAAAAAAACGTTAAAAACCTTTGATCCCCGATGTATATATTATAAAAGAACCGTATTGATAATAATATTGCCCTACCGACTGTTGGCGGACCGCGCCTTCTATAACACTACAAGTACACCCTTTGCCCGACGAAAAAGTCAGTCGGCGAGATCCGTGATAAGCGAAACCGGGGGATTGGTTTCCGGGACAGAGAAAAAAACAATATTACGTTTTTTACGTTTCTTCGGCTTTCGTTCGATACGCTTTAATCTACCTGTAACACGACCCATGTCTGTAACTACAGATTCGTATACTCCCTATGTGAAATATCCGCGAACAAGATCCTCGAGTAGTCGAATATTGATGAAGGCGAAATTACTGGCGTTCAACGTTTAAAACAATAATCGAAATTATAGAACCCGAGTATTGCAGGGGCCGTGTGGGTTTTCGCACTTGACTGGAGACGTACCGGACAACGTAATTTATTGTTTTCAATCTTCTGTTTATGTAAAAACGAAAGTGTGCGTGTTTGTCTTTTATGCATTACCACACCATTCTTCTGAACGCCATAAAACTTTGGGGAGTCGTTGAGTACACTCCTGTGAAGGGAAATCCGCCTATTGAAACCCACTTTCTGTTAAAATACCATTCCCTGAAATACGATTTTTAGGTTTTTTTAGTTCACAAACGAATTATTTTTGTTGATTTATGGGTTACCTTGGTAACATGGATGAAAAAAAATAAAAATATTATTACTAATTTTTGTAATGCAGTTCCCGTGCTGATGTGATCTGAAATGATGCCCCCGAATCAAGTAGTACTATGGACTTTAACATCTAGTGTAAATCGATATTAGTAGATAGCGTTATTGAACCGCAGCCGTTTTTATTTTCTTGCGTAAAGCATCGAACGTCAATGCATGACAAATTGAAGCTTTTCATCGCGGAAAACACGAGAAAATACATATTATTGTGTCGTATCTTTATTTTTCCTCCTCGCACGAGAATACCGTGTTTGTTATTTTTTTTATCGTGGTTGACATAAGGTTTTGTGAAAATCCGGGCGAAAATCATTTTTAAAGACGTGGCAAACGTACAACGACTATATTCCGAGAACTTGTACTACGAACACTATAAACTTTGACTTTCGGCCACACGCCAGACGGAGAAATACGATAAACTACGGAGAACGCACTATCACGGAATACGGCTACAATATTAATATCGCATTAATACACTGTCGGCGTATAAGCACCGTACGTTATAAAATCAATGACATTACGAACGCGGCGCGGAATACAAATGCCCTGACGGTTTTCACGAAAACGTGTGTGAAGGCTCTGCCGGCCGGCCCCGTAAACCCTGCGCCGCGGCGTTTGCTCATCGCGTCAAGATGTCGTCTGACTAATTGTGTTCGGGTCGGGGCGCGGTCCAAATAATTATAATTACGGTCGGTCCGGCATTATAGAAAACGATTCTAGAATGTTATAAAATATTCAACGTCGAAGCGTGTTCGTTCGATATTTCCAATACTGGCATAATAATGTTATCGGGCGAAACGACGAGAAACACGGTACAGCGTACAACATTTAAACGTTAATAACATCGAAAAACCACTACTAACACGTCGTAATTAAATATCGTTATTTAAATGTATAATATTTATAAATATATATATATATATATATTTAGTTTTTATTTTTTTCGTAATAATATAATAATATAAGCTACGTATATTGAACTCGGAATGAAATATTACTTATATTTTTTATTTATGGTATAGAGTATATTATTATTATAAAGATTCAAAAGACGTACGACACGCTATACTAGAAATTAAAAAGTTAAGTAAAAATAATAAATACTCGTTGCTCCACTCGGCCCTAAAATATAAATTCAAATTTCACAATAATTAACAATATAATAATATAATATAATAATAATAATAATAATAATAATATTTTTATCTCCGAATATCATTTTTTTTTTTTTTTTTTTTTGTTTTTTTGTTTTTGTTTAAACTGCTTGAAAATCTAACTCGACATTTATAATAATAATGTTATACAATAACAACAACAACAATAATAATAATATTTTTTTAAAATATTCTAAATACTTATTTATAATGTTTTTAAATATATAAATAATATAAGTAATTGCGTATACGTGTCGCCACGTAAACGTAATTACTTTTTTTTTTTTTTACTATTTAATCATAATATTATAACGGGTATTTTTGAATCACAATAATCTTTTTTTTTGGTTTTTTGTTTTTTTGTTTTTTTTTTTTTATTATTACGCTGTTTTTAGTTTCTCAGAGGTTATTATATTTTTTTTTTTTTTTTTTTTTTTTT
>CABPRJ010001446.1:749976-892329 GCA_902439185.1 Cinara cedri | reverse complement strand
AAAAAAAAAAAAAAAGCCAAAAAAGTTAAAAAAAATATACTTTAAAAAAAAAAAAAAAAAAAAAAAGAATAGATAAATAAAACCGACTACCGCATTCGTTTTCGAGTGAGTATTAAAATATTAAATTCGGTTTTTGGGTATAATAATAATCGTAATAATAACTTAATCCCCCGGTCGGTTTTTATACTACACTACGACGATTGCGACGACGGGCCGAAAGTTTTCGGCAAGGCACCAAAATAAAAAAAAAATAATAATGATAATACTTGACTGTAATCTCCGCCATTCCGAAACTTTCTTATCTCGGCTCTTATCGGTTTTAAATTCCTCACTCTTTCTCTCTCTTCTATGTGTATATATAAATATACTTTAGCGAGTGCCATTTATATTCCCCGGAAATGGTTATTATTCGGTAACGCCGGTCCTGTCGCCCCAAAGGGAAATTATTTTTCATTATGCGTCGTTTTCGAAAAATAAATTACTTTCGACCCTCTTTTTGCGTCGTCAACACGTTTTATTTTAAACACCCCTCCTACTATACCACTCCATCGCCCACTCGCCTCCGAGGTGTAATATTATCACGTGAGAATATTATTAACAGCGCGATATCGACAATCCGTGAGTGGACTTCATATACAGATATTCCGTCCGGTATTCGAATTAATTGTGGAGGAGGGACATGGCGAGCTTTCATTTTTAAAAGATTTAAACGTACCGCGCGCGTTTGCAACGTAATCGGCGACGCCAGGAACACGCGATAATTCGAAATAAACACGTTATAAGGCATTGTTAAGTGAAAAATAAGGCTGGCGTTTAACAAGATTAAAATGTACGAGCGGGTTTTAACTCGACGAGGCTGCCGCCGCCGTTTGTGAATTTTAATTTTCTAGCGGCGCGGGCCGCCGTCCTAAACGCGGATGTGATTTATCGAATCGTCTGGACGCGCGCGGCACCGGAAAACGCGCGGTGTTTCGCCGGCGGCTCTGATGTTTTATTTATATTCCGAAAACGGTGCACTCACTCGGTCGCGTGTTTATATATATACCGAGAGAGGAGAGGGGCCCCCGCAGACAATAATATTATACTCTATAATCCGCATAAACTATCGCGGAAAACGTTGTTTTTTCGTACTTCCCGAACGGTCGAACGATTACCAGTGTTCTAAACATTATATATACGGACGGAGACGGAGATGAATAAAACAAGAGCACGGCGGCGTACGGTAATAAAAACGCGGCGAAATAATTTACGAGTCGAGACCGCGGTTCGGTGTCGGGGAAGAGGAGGTGGCGGCTGGGGCGATGGGGTTAAAAGAGAGAAATTGTCAACCGTATTTTTCCCGTCTAAAGACAACGGCGTTTTACGTTATTGAAAAATCCTCGCGGTTTTATTACCGTTTTTATTGCAGTTTCACCCCCTCTCTTATATTATACGCGTCGTTCGCGTATATTAAAAAAAAAAAATGTTTACCCATTCGCTTTCGAAAAAACCGGCATTTCCGAACGAAAAACAATAATATTAAATCAACCGTGTATTTATAATATAATTGTTCCCTCGGCTCAAATTTAACGCTGTATTTTGACTAGGGATTTTTTTCGGTATTACACGTTCCATTTTTTTTTACCCAAAAACCGATTTTCTTGGACACAAATATTGTTTGCGCTCCAAAAAGACCATTCACCCAACTTTAAACACATTGTTTGGATCCTGTTCTTTTCTGTATAATAAACACAAAAAAGTCTATAATATTATATAATTATAATGCGACTTTTTGTCGTTGATTCAAGAGCGAAGTTCGTTTAAACATATGTTTTGATATGCTATGAATTATACGGTTCCCATAAAATGTGCACACGAATGCTCAACTTTTTTTTTTGTTATCTATCTTCATAATTTTTCTAGAGTATTTCTATAACAATTGTGTTCACATAAAATCAAAATAAAAAAAAAAAAAAACAATTATAAATGGTTATAAATATCTCAAAAATAGACAGAATATTTTAAAAATTTGACCACTTCAAGAAAAAGGTGATGTAAGTATTTTATGTACACTTCTGGTTTCTATGGTTTTGTCTAACCAAATTAAAACAAAACATTTGAATTGAAAATAACAGAAACCAATATCGCCATAATTTTTTCTATTTGTCCAACAATTTTCCCGAATTATTCATAAAAAATATTACACTTGATGTTCGAAGCAAGATTTCTGGTAGAATAAATATTTAAAGACCAAAAAAAGATGTTAAAATTAAAAATAAATCGGATATATATACTCACTCGTGAATTCATCCTCTTCTTCCATTTCAGCCTCTTTGGCCAGTTCCTCGGGCGTTTTCTTTTTGCGCATCAACGGATTGGCTGGTTCCTCTGGTACCGGTTCCGGTAGTTCTTCCTTCTTCTTAATGTTGTACTGCGCGACCGAATAACAGAAAAAAAAACGAAAAGACGACAATTATTATTATGATAATAAGATAAATTATTATTATATTGTTGTGCGCGAGAAAAACGAAAAAATTAGCTATACCATCGTTACCGAAAACGTTTTTTGATGTTCGATCAATAATTAATTATATTGTGTACAGCCGTTGGAATAAGACGGTCGTCAACAGTGGCGTGGAGGGGAAGGGCGGCGGCGGTGGCGCACAGACTGCAGGGTGTTTTTTATATATATATATATATTTTTTTTTTTTGCACCATCCAAATAGTTCTTAATGGGAAAACTAATTATACGGACATCATCATCCGCGTTCGTTTGTTAATCATTAAAAAAAGAAGAAGAGAAAAAACAGACCTCCGGCTGGGCGGCCGGTTCGACTATTTAATAATACTCGGCACGCCAAAAAAAAAAAGAAAAAGAAAAACAGTCCGCAGACGAGACGAGACACGTGCTTTCTTCGGTTCCTTTCTCATCGCGTTTTCGGTCCGACGCGTTATTTTTACATAATTTTTCCATTCATTATTCAACCCCCCCCCCCTATACAAGTCCATCTCTACCGTATCGTCGTCAAAGATTAAATCCTTGTCAATTCGCCCGTCTCGAAATAATTTTTCCCTTTTGTTTCCTTACAATATTCGCCCGTTTAAATTTAATATTATACTGTAATACTGTAATGCATAAAATAATAATATTTTATTTCTCTCGTCTGACCATGCGTCATCGCCGTCGGGTTCTCACGAAAATGCAGGGGTTTAAACACGGGTAGTGCGGTCGGGATAACGGCTTTTCGAAGGATCTTCAAAGTCCCGAAATTTAAATGTAAGTTTATTACCGCAGGAAATAGGAAAAACTTCGACGGGGACTACGTATTTACCAAAAATTGCGTGCATGTCCAAAAATCAATTACATAAATATAACACCTGAAATATTAACATTCTTAATACAATCGTGAAACGATATCATTGCCTAGCGAATCTTATAACTTTCGTATTTTTTTATAGATAGTGTTATCAGTGTTATTGAAAATTGCTTTCCTGTTTTTGATTTAAAATTGTATAATGAAAAGAAATTCAAAAAAACAAATTACTCTGCACAAACACATATTAAATATGGTCATCGTTAATTTGGTCAAATGATGTTTGGTTTAACAGTTATATTAGAGCTAGAGTATATTATACTGTTAGAACACCGAAAACATTTTGTGCAGCATTTTTAATCCATTTAACTTATCGTTGTAACCACTGTTGGCGTATATAGTTCGGAAGTTTAGGGCTCTAATTCCACACCTTCTTAAAAATAAGCTCCACGAGCAGACAGACAAAATCTCACGATGATAAACTATTAGACTTTCCTCAGTTATTTTCTCTCAACCAACGAGAGTGTTTTGTACATAAAATATATTATTTTGTTACAAATTTACTTATTCAATAGTTTACATTTTATTTTCTTGTGGACACGCAGTAAGCAAAATTTTACTCCATTAGGTATCTAATAGACTTAAAAGCTTTTTTAAAAAATGCCTTGACCCGATTTTCTTCCAAAAAAAAAAAAAATTAAACAAATTTCAATTGGGCTTCCAGATTGGAATCCAAAATATTAATTATCGAATGCATTGGGAAATTACCAAATACAAAAATGAAAATAAATGCCGTTAAACTACTCTTATATTTAATCATACTGTTCTGTGTTAAAACACATATTAGTTACCATTTATATTCTAATTTGTTATTTTAAACATAATATTATCGTTTTCTATTACTAACTATATCAATATGACAATGACTAAGTTCCCAGCCATCCAACCAACGATTTCTCCAAATTATCTGGGCAATATATTGTAAGTAGTTTGTATGAGGTCATATTTCCAGCACCTCCCTTCTTATCGATATACTTGAGTTATCATTGTGCACGGTTTGAAAACTGCATTCGTATGAATTCGAACGACCATTTCCGATATTATAACACGACTCGTTCCCCTTGCCGGCAAACCCGAAAAGCTGAAAACTTTTTTTCCCGAGTCTTCGACCCCCTCCCACCCCGTTTATGAAATTTGTACTTTTTGCGAAAATCTTTGGTCGGGAAGACGCGGACGACGACGTGATAATAATATTCCGATAACGTTTACTAGACGAAGGTATCATATCGCCCTACCGCGTTACGTAGGAACATAATGTGTCAACACTGCCGCGTAACATAATAATATATTATCATATATTACGCACGTAAACCCGAATTGAATTAAACGTTTAATGAAAACGTCGCGTTTCGTTATATCGGAGCCGTTTATGAAGCGTGCCTACAACACCTAGATACATTAATCCACCTATGTGATATATTATTAAATTATAATATTTGCATATAATATACAACTGCCGATTAATATTTTTACGCGCGTTCCCGATAAAATATGGGAAAATTATTTAAATTTTTTTTTCGTTCGTTACACACTTAGACACGCGCACGCGCCTATGTGTGCGTGTGTTTTTTCCAACGATTATTATTATTCGACGTACCCACCCCGGAATCGCGATTACACCGCGTGCGGGTTGATAGAGAGAGAGAGAGAGAGAGAGACTGTTTATATATATTTTTACGGCCGAGGGTCGGAAATCGTGTAGTTTACGCGTACGGTATTGAATATATACATATAGATATACGGTCGGAAAAGCGCATCAATATTATCCGACCGGAGTTTTCTGCGCTGTGAATGATGGCGCCCAGTGGTTAACAAAAATTTGACGTGTGTATATTTATATATACCTACTCCTCCTATCCGATGTTATCGAGACGATAAATCAACACTGCTAAATATATACACGAGTCTCTGGGCGTATATTACGCACCGCGGGGGTGGGGCGGTTGGGGGGAGTAGGTTGGAGAGCGAACGTCTGTTCTCGATGTGTTCCAGTTTCACGATTGACTTGCCGTCCGTGACTTTTGCCCCGCCCCCTCTCCCCCCCTCCCCTGATATTTGCACCTCTCGCGTCGACCTAGAACTTTGAAACTTGACCGGCGGCGAATCGACCGTATGTCGAGGCGGTTTACGGGGCAAAAACGTTTTCGGTCTATTATTACGTACAGCACAATCGTGTACGTATTACGTACGATTAACACGCCCGAACAGACACGTTCCTAGTTTTTTTTTTTTATAGAATTTTTTTATTTTTTTTTGCTCGTCGTCATTGTTACGAACGATGTATCTAGCGTATTATAATATAGAGTTTGTCGGGAATTAACGTTGTCGTTGTTTTGCTGCAATCGATACGCATACCCGACATACGAGTACGACTATAATCTTTACGCATTGTGTTTTATAATATATAGACGCCCTAACATAATGTAAAAATTATTATTGAATATGTTTGCACAATTACGCAATGCAATCAAAAGGTTCTACTAGTATTGTGGTGTTATGAAGAAAACATCGTTATAACGATAGCGTTAAAAATTGCACATTTATTTTGTATGAAGAAAATAATAATATTTTCCAGCAACTATCTGGGAAAATATTATCAGTGCCAGTTTAACGTCGAAAATTGAATCCCTTCGTTAACTATCAGGGTGTGCGATTCTACTCGCCCGGAGGTAAATATTCAATAAAGAAATTTGAACGGGGGAAGTGAAACTTCACTGGAAAAATTTGATGGTAAAATTCCACTAGTAATTATTGAACCCTCTAATATTTTTCTGAGAAAGTAAAATATACCACTATAGTTCATAATCACTGGCACGCAAGACATTTTTTTTTCTGTTTTAGACAACAATTTGCATTTTCCTATGACCATAACGTCGAGGGCGAGTGCCTAGGATTACCCAGCGCTATTCCGGTACTGCAAATAAAATATTATTATGTTTGATATCATATGCCGATAGTCAATGATAATGGTATAACACTAAATTGGAGTTAATGTAACATTTCATCAGTAATCAGCAATAGCACAATCGGCAACAGTCACAACAAATTGATGGATTAAAAAAATAACATTTTTGAAGTATACGCGCGTACGTAGGTACAATATTATAATAATAAAAAAATACGAACTCTGGCGCAGTGGCGCATGCTAACAGTGCAGGTCTCAGATATCGCGACTCAGTCTAGTTTTAGATTAGTGGGTATAAGACATCTGATATATTTGTTTAATGGTGTAACTAGTTCTATTTTTGTACAAGGAAAATAATTAGACCGGTTCTAAACCCGAACAAGAATAATTACCGATAAGAAAACTCCTGATAAATCACAACGTTAAAACAGGTAACAGGAGTAGGGAAAGACCTGTATATGAGAAAGGACCTCCCCCCCCCCGGTCAGTTTATAAAAATCTCGATTTCTTTTAACGAGCAAACGCAGTTTAACACGCCACTGCTCTCTGGCGGTCCGATTTGTCGTTACGCCAAACATAATAATATTATAACATAAACGCATCGTCGTCTCGGCGCAAATATAATACGCCGAAATACCCCTTGCATTATTATAATAGCATTATCGTGTACCTATATACATGTATCGGATGTTCATAATTCGATTATATACATCTAAATATATAATCGATGGTCATTTATAATCGTATCGTAATTTCCGAAGCCGTACGTATATCGTGTAATTCACCGCGAAACACATAAACCGAGTTCGCGTCGTCAGTATAAAAAAGCTACAGAAAAATCATACATAATATTTTACAACACATAACAATACATAAAAATCGTAGAAAAAAAAAAATAAACATAATAGTTTATTATATACAAATTACACATTTTTGTGTTTATAAGACTTTCGTCCGTTCCAAATTCGACAGGAATCGAGCGGGTTTATGTGAAAAAAAAAAATATACAAACTTTTATTATAATAATATTTTGACGTAATTATACGTATTGTTTGCACACAAACGTCACGAATTTTTAGCCGTTTATCACTGTAAATTCAAAAAGTTTAAACCAGTAAATTTTTGGTTTCTGGTATTTTTCGCGCCTTTTCAAATCGTTTTTCACAGAGCACGTACTATGCGATAATCAATCGAATTGCCGTTTTTAACGTTTTAATGGGAACGGAGGAGCGAGGGTTCATTGTCTTATTCGCGAACACCGTGTATTCGAAAATATTACACCTTGAAGCTAAAACCGAAATTGTCCCTTCGTCCGTCCGCATGCGGAGTCCAACCGTACTTGAACGTCTTCCTTACTTTCCCCAACCTTAATGTTTCGGATTTCTTGTCGGAAACACCGCCTAAAATCGTTTAAATCTCACTGCCCCGGACGCCTATCGCGTTGCCGTCAAATAACGGGTTACAAACAAAGATGATCGGAGGCTAAATCATCAATGCATGTTGCGTACACCTGATTCCGAATCTGGAGATAACCTACCTAAACTCTGATCCGCCAAATGTCGGCTGGCGGAAAATTCCCTCGTCCCTGTGACGGAGCCGGAAGCCGTTTTGGTTTTTTCGACGGTGAACATCGTCGGTAAGGTACGAGATTATTTTCCCGGAATATTGCGCTTGTCTCGTGCGTGACCAACCGCGACCGCAGTCGAAACGTTTACGACGGATTTAGCGGTCGCGGTAATGATATTTCCGCGGAGAGTCACACGTCGTATGGTTCGACCTCTAATGTTATTATTGATATTGTTATTTAATTGAAACGGATCGCGAATAAAACAGTCACTGATGTAAATAATACATGCATATTATATTATGGGTATTCCGTGTAGACAGCAGCGCAGAGCGCGCTCGCGTTAAATATTCGTGAGCGGCGATCAAAAACGCGCCGACTAATTTGACAGGCGACCCGGCGCGGCAATTTTAATCGTTCAATTATTCACAGGCCGACCGACACTTTGATTTCGTTTCGTCGTACAATTATTGATAATAACCCGGGAAATTATTCGGTTAGCGTTTTACGCCGACCCTTCCCCCCTCCCCTCGTGACGTTTGCGCGCATTAACGTACGTTATGCCGCCTAAGTACTATATTGATAATGTCATCGAACAGTGACGGCAACCAAGGGTAACCGGTAACCACATGCGGTATGACATACGGTGCGACGAATTATTATTAGACGGTACGTCATATATTAGTACCGGGTACAATAATTGTTTTTATATTACAGTAATAGGTTAATGGGCGAATCGAGTCAAATTAAATTGCTGTTCAAGTTCAAATTTTGACGAAAATCGTAAAAAATACGGTATTTAAAAACATTTTCGAAATTCGAATCGTATTTCTTCATAAATGATTGCATATACATTGAATAGTTCAATGCACTTCTCTAACATTCCGCTTTAAACTGTATCAGCTATTTTTTATTTGTTATACGCGTTATCCGATAGAAAAACCGGGAATATCGAATAAAAAAATATATGCTATTCAAATCACGACCGGTTTTTTGCGAATAATAATTTCACGAAAACCGTATAAAATTCGGGATTTTTTTTTTAAAGACAAATATATAAATATTTTTCAAACAATAATATAATTGTTATAATAGGAAGACGCGTAGTAATGTAATATTATACAATATTTTATCCTTTTCAGGCATTTTTATTCTTCGGGATATTTACGAGTAAAGCATGTTTTGTTTTTTGGTTTTTTTAGTGCGGGTACCGTTTGTTTTTGTTTTATAAAGTTAAACATTATTTATTTTTTTTATAAAACATGTTGGTATAGTATATATTTTGTGACTTTTTCAAATATTTAAAACGAAATTGTTCGCCGTTTGTGAAACCATTCATTTTGGTCAATGATAAGTAATCAAACAGTTTTTTGAAACGATTCAGATTCGAATGTTCGGATTTTACTTATACCTATGGGGAAAAGTTTAGCGGTTGTTAAATATGACCTACATGATTATTAATGCAGACCAAAGTTCGCTGATTTGCGTTTTCGGGACTCGATTCACCCATATAATTGTGACTAAACAAACATGTCAGCAAAATCATTCTGCACACATGATATACGTCCTAGACTTAGAATACACGATAAAACCACGGGGATATAAATTATTAAAAGTAAAATCGGTTTTTAATCGGTTATTGTGCACGGAACCACGGACTAAGATGGATCGAACAGTTAGTTATTGTACCGTGATCCTTCCAAAGCTGAGGCACTTCCTCAATGATAGGAAAAAACAAATAATTTTGCTGATATGTCTGTTTATTTAGTCACACATGTCCTTATAAATACCTTATCATAAAATACTAACAATATTTATAAAAACAAAATCGTGCAAGATGTTTGTAATAAAAAAAAAACCCCGCACAAATCCTCCGCGATGATGACAGCAGCAGTGGTTCTTGACAACGACGATGGGCTGCAGCGTTTCAATCTGACCCCATTAGGGAGTCACATTAATTATAAGGACTCCCTACTAGAGTCAATTTGAACCACATAAGCACTACATGATTACCGCATACACAGTGATGTCGGTTTCGTGGCGCTCTCTCGATGATGAAATTGCAGGAGTATAATATATAAGAGTAGTGACCAAAATAAAAAAAAAACAATTTACATACAACTGACAATAACGATTGCGCTCTACGTGTTTCGCGGCGTTTATTCTGATCGTTTCGCTTTTCGCGTTCGTTAATTGCAACGGCTTTCTACATTGGATGCGTAGAAAAATGTACGTATAAAAACCGTGTACGAGGTGCCGAATCAATAATTACCTACTTAATGGATACAGATAATTTTGAACATTTTAAATTGAAATCTCCAAAAAACAGTATATAATAATTTGCTAACAATTGCAAAGGGATTCCAAATATTCTCTTGCAATATTGGAAAATTTAAAATTTCTTTTCTTCATTTTAATAACTTTCTCAATGAAACGATTTTTTTAACTACCTAGTACCCATTTAAGGGTATAACCATTTTAACGGAAAATATGACGTATTAGATCAAAAAGCCTGAGACAAACAATAGGGTTTGTTTTCCTATGATTAGATTTAAATTTTAAAAAACATGTTATGATTATTTATGTTTTTTAGGTGTGTACAGGATACGTTTGAATAATTTGTTTAATAACAATTCTGTTTATCAAGGCAAAATATTTCTCAAAAATACAATCAAATTTTTATTACGATCAGAGGATATGATTGAATCCCAATATTTATCATAGTAAAGATAATCCAAAGAACCATAATCCGTCAAATACAATTCCTGCAGTTTCTTCTTTCTTTTGGTTTATGTGTACAGTGTACGATGCAAGTTCTATTTTTATTTCACGGGAAAAAATCGATTTATTAGTTTGTGTATCTATAGTCCGAGTAGTTTTTTCTCACCCAAAACACTTTTTACATACGAATTTCATACGGAAACATATCCTCTTAACAAATAAAAATAATTTTGAATGTATTTAAAATTAAAAACTCGAAAACGATGTTCAATAATTGCAACAATGAATCCCCAATACCGACAGTCGAGCGAAAAAATATAGCTATTTATCCACTGGAAAAACGCGAAAATCGTAGTTATAACTCATTGTATATGGAAAACATTTTGAAAAAAAGATTTCCAAAATTGTTTGTCTCGTAGTAGACCACGTGCCAAATATTTCCCTCCTTATATTTTATATGAACTTCAAACAAGTTGACACAGAGCCACCTACTCGGTCAAGATTTACTGCGGATTGAGCAGTTTTAAAATAAAAATGTCAACATTTCGTTCAATAAATCCAATTTCTGGCTCAAATCATTGACATTACATTATATGTAAGAAGATTTTTTTTTATTTGAAATATTACAATTTAAAAATCATCATTTCTACCTAAAAAATTGAAACATCTAGACAAATACCAAAGGTACAAACACAGCCAATGTTTTTGCCTTTAAGATTGTCAATTGGCTGATTTACTGTAATATTAAAATGAACGAGACAAAATCGGATTTACTCAACGAAAATTTGACATTATCCAATTTTCAAACAATATCCGTAAAATATCTACGTGTAGTTTAATTACTCTCCTCGATCTCTATGCGTACAGCGCGTCACGTATACCCTTCAATTTTTTTTGTTTTTTAATCTCTAACACGGATCCCTCGCAGTTTGGAGTCGGACCGCTTTGGGAACCTTTGTTTCAAAGGATAAATTATCGATCATCGGGCGTGTATTTATTGAACGGTGATGGGGCGGTGTAGGGCGGGAGCGCGTAACTGCTCTATGGACCGTACATCCCGGCCGGCACTCGTAAATCATTTTCGCGAGTAAGCAGTGGCGCGGACTATAAAAACGTCGAACGCGGCAGCTCCCGTGCGGCCCGGGGACCGTATCCAAAAAGTAAACTCCCGCCGAACGGACGAACGCCGACGATGTTCTTCCCCGCCATTACGTATCAGTATTGTATAGGCACGTACTCGTACCGCATTACGTATACGACTCGACGGGGCTCAATTTCCCATCGGCATTGCGCCATTTTCACCCGTCCCTTACACCGCCTGTTACGACCCCCGCACGTGATCGCCGCCGCGATTGAATATTATTCCCGTTCCGACTTACGGCCGGCGTTGTTATATTTATCCTGGATATTGGATTTATTTTCACCTTTTATCTTATCATAATCGGAAAAATAGTTATCAGAGATAAACGGTAACGGCATAATATTGAACTGTCCAGATGAATGTTTGGAAATTCTAGTCTATAAATTAATTAGAAATAATAGATAATCTGTTTAATTTATATGGATATGGACTAATAAATCGATTGTTAAATTGCATTAATCACACAATCGTTATGTGAAATCTAGATTTCGCCAGTTGAATAATTATTTTGTTAAATTTAATTTATAGTTTTTTTTATAATAAATCGGCAAATCGGTAAACTGAATAAATTAATTTTTCAAATTTGCAAATGATTTATACGAATAAACATATACGTAATTGATTTTATTTCAATTTATTTTAGATCTTAAAAATAATTTAAATCATGTACAAAATAAAGCAAGTTTCATCAGTTATTTACTTTGATTAAATTATTAACATTAGTTTTCCATTAAAAATATTAAAAATCTTAAAAACTCGTTAGAAAAAAAATACAAGTAAACGGTATAATAATATACAATATGTAAAAAAAAAAAGTCAGAGTGACTGGAGTACCTAAACAATTTAATCTACATCTTTCAGATTTTTAACGCAGTTTATATGAGCATACATGCTTCTTGTAACAACTATTTTACCTCTGGGGGAAAAAAAATTATACATCCTACATACATATGTATAGGTTCATTCCACTTTAGTGATGTAGTCTACTTTAAATGTTATGTTTGCGAATTCCGTAAAATATTCGTCGTGTTATTTTTGGTATTATTAACATTGTATTTACACTGTGACAATATACAAACAGTATATACTTTTTTCCTATAAAACCCAATAAAATACCGAGCGAAGACTTTTTGAATTTGTCATTTTATACCATTTCGGTACGCCACTGATTATTGACCCCCGTGATAATACTCGCCCCGCTTGGTAAAATATTATTATAGGGGAGCCAATTGTGAAATTGTACTTACTAAGTAAAATATTTTAGACGGGTTGCTAAAATGGTTAGTCAAATTTTTCCCCTATATCGGTTAAATTTATCCAGTTACATTTTACACTCACACTGGTTGAGTGAGTTTTTCTAGTGAACTTTTACCGAGGGTTAATATTCACTAGTGAAATTTCATACCCGGATATTTTACCGTAGAGGTATATTAGCTTACTTAATACAATTTTACAAGAGTGAAGGGGGGGGGAGTAAATATCGTGGGGTGAAATTTTTTAAGATTAATATAGCACAACAAAGAAACCAGGTCGTACACTTCGTACTGTAATTAATAATTAGGCTGATATTGGACAGCCTGTTTAGATATGGGAAGTTTAAAAGGTCCATATTAGTACACTTTTTATATTACCGTTTTATTATTTATGTATATTTTTCTTGTAAAGACACTATTATCACCTCATGGTTGCGTTTTATCATTATACTGATTTTAGTATGATTTGTTGAGATGGATTCAGTTTCCCACCTCCTCCATCTACTCTACATAACCGTCATCGGGCGAGACAAAAGTCGTAAAACGATAAAGTAACAAACTTTGATCCGTACACATAATGGCTATGACGATAGTCTCGAGTAACCGCAAAGTTTGTACAAAAACATATGTACCTCAACCGTTATGAACTTTGTGTTTCCGGACGAAACTCGCACACTTTGTACTATACGTATGTTATTATATTTGCAATCGTGCGACGTTATTTTTTTCTTTCAGGTCAAACTGTATAACAGAGTGTTTTTGGTTTACACTTTCCCCCTTCATACACGAGAGAATTTCGGTAAGAAAATCGATCCCTTTTCCTTCTCCCATCCATCCACGATACGTTCCGCAATGGCGGCGGCAGAACTTTTCGACGGAGGAGGGTCAGGCAAACCGTGTTCGGTAAAGTTAATAATTCCTCTTGGACTCGTGATAGGGCGGAGGGGAGTGGTAGCAAAATGTCTAAGGTTCTCGGGTTTTGTTTATACAAGACCATAAAATTGTCGTTTTCACAGCTTAATATATTGACCGAAAGACTATAATATAATAAACAGGTGTGATATAATATCTGAAATGCGCCACCTCTGAACTTACGCCGGGTAGACAGTGTGATTAAAAACATTTATTCAATGGATCCGTATATTCGATCGATTTGATATTTGAATTGATGGATTCAACCATCGTTCCGAATATTGAACGCAATAATATTGATAGAAATACAAAATGATTTTCGTACCGTTACACCATTAAACGGCTGGTCGCATAACAATGTCGTTTTTAAATCGTAAAGATTAATTTAAATTATCTACGGAATCGAATCGTTCCGTTTATCTGGATTGGTCACCGTAATCCGAATCGATCCGGATTGTCGTTCGCGACGTCCCGGAATTTAAATATACGATAATTTTATTATATAGTAAAAAGAAAAGCTGTCCTAGGATAATGAGGACGGGTACAGTCACTATTGTAGATGGGAAGTTGGAAAGGTAAGATATAGACGGGAATTTAATGGATGTTTGTACGCAACGAATAACCATTGATTATGAAAAAAACGATTCTGAACAAAATTCGATTTATCGTGTTGCTTTTCAACAATATATACGTTATGTTATAGTAAAAGAATTGCATATGTATCATATATTTTATTTTATAATATTTGTTTAATATTGTATCTATTTTCCCGTTTTTCCTACGTTTTTTTTTTTTTGTTTATTGGGAAAATTTAAAAATCACCTCTTTAAGGACCACCCCAGTCAGATTTCCTTTCAAAAAAAGTACTATCATAGTAAATTTTGGGCAATATAGTTGTATACAATTTGTTTACAAATAAAAAAAAAAAATAAACATTATTGTAAAACCTACACGTATTCCTTCTCTCAGAATCTAAAATAAAACAATAACATCTATGGATTACGATGATCAAAAACTAGCGTGCGCTCCGACGAGCTAGCACGGCAAGACGCGTCATCCGTTGGGGCCGACATTTAATTTAGCGGAAAAATCGGCCGTTTCTGTACCGGATTCCCGTACGGACGTGTTTTTCGAGCAAAGGTACGTGTCGACTCGGAAGTCGATCGATACACGTCGTTCCTCCCTATATAATATCGCTCGTATACATCGTATGCATCCGGAAACGCGCACCCGCTCATTTCGGATTCGTAAGGCGTAACGGGCCCACGATTCTCGAGTCTCCATACGTACGCGGACGATTTCCACCGCACGAATAATCAGCCGACGGAAAGGTTTTTCCGGTGGTGTGTTGTGTACACACGTGGTAGTTGTATCGTCCAGCGTTATGTGTAGGCGGGTTTAATAGGATATCGACGAAAAATAAATCGATTTGGAAAAAAAAAAAATAACAAATTTCGCACGGATATACGTATATAAATAATTTTGTATGGTTTAGCGAAAATACGCTGAAGCGCACGAAAATATTTCAGCGCCGTTCGTACATCTATTTGATTTTACATTACAGGATGTCGGACACGGTAAAAGCTGGGTTAAATAAACCGTTAATTTTTTTTGAAACTTGAGTCTAAGTTCATGAAAAAAATAACAAAAATCAAAAAAACACTGAGACAAGTTAGTTTTAAAAACGAAAGGAATTTGAGCGATTAAATTATAAGCTATACATTTTTAGGAAAACGATTATTTTACAACGAATTTGTAAATAATTTTAATAAAATAACTAAGTTAAGTTAAAATTATTTATCATAAGAAATAATAAAATTATTTTCTTAGATTATTTATACGGCTTTCCTTCTAAACTATTTTAGTTAAAATTGATCAAAAGTTAATTACAACTTGACTATAAATTGTTTACTAGTTACAGTCCGGCTTTGGACTTATAAACCTAATCTTACTTAACCAATCAAATTAAATACACCCGATAATATCAAAGTTGACTTTCTATAAAATATTAAATTCGTTTTTTTCACCCCATGTAAGGCGACCAAAAAGCAACAATAATAAACGCCGATATTCGAGTATAGCATAAAATATGGTATTATACACATTTAAAAATTCTATCCCGATACTCGATGGTTCTTGCTGGATCTTTGCAAAAAGCAAATCTGCCGATACTTTTAAAATTAAACAAAACTTGACCATAGTTAAAAAAATTGTGGAAAAAATTAGTCTACCTTTCAAGTGTGAATGTCCACTTTGCTAATTTTTGACGATTGGGGGGGGGGGATATCAGTAAATCCACCATCTACACCGTTAAAGCAGCTCACGAGGGTGGTTATTCCGAACTGTCCAATTTCGGGCACGCGACCCGCAATCTACATCTTGTTTTTCGACATCCGAGAGGACGCTTTTTACGAGGTGTGCAAAAAATAAAATAAAAAAAACTCCTTTACTCGTCTGGAGTATTTATTTTTAGTTTCCCCGCCTATTGTCGCATCGTCGGCCGCCGCGGATTTAATCTCATGCCACGCTGCAGAAACGGGAAATTGCGGTGTACTGCCAAATAATCGAATCGAGAACCCAACGAACCGCACCGGTGACGGCGGCGTCGTCGTTATAGGATTCCCTCCGGTGGTGTTGACTGACTGTTGGTCGTATATACCCAAAATTCTTTGTGATAATATTTCCTTCGAAAATGTTATCCCACGAGAAGCTACACGTCGCCGTAAACACATATAACGCCAGAACAACGCGTATAACATTATTATCTATATTTTGCAAAGTAGTGATCAATTATTGCATCCGAGAACGCCAAAATTATACGACCTCGAGTGTAATCTAGGCACGGCGCAAAAACGAAAAAAGTTGAGAAGGTAGGATAAGTTATTTAATTTAAATACGTGTATAAGTTCGACTTAACATGTTGTGAAATGCCATTCATTTGAATGCTCTCTTGTCGTATTTTGTCTGGATTCAATATTTTTGGCAGAAAATTTGTTATAGACAGAAAACCATTTTTAATAAATTACGCGTCACAGTAAAACCAATATATGCGTTCGGAATCTAAAAATAATCAAACACGAAACTGATACAGTGTCTGTATATCTGTCTATCCGCTATTAAAATCTATAATTTTATTTCGATCTTAATAAAGTTTAAAATAAAAGGAACTTTGATTTTTAATTTTTGACCCCATATTTACCTCCCAGAATGTGGCTCTCAACTTTTTGGTTGATTTCTAGGTTACTTTGGTGTGATACAGATGAAATTAAAAAAAAAAAAAAAATCGGTTTTTGTTATCTAATTTTATTGATTTCTATTTTTGAAAGGAAATGCCGGAAAATTCAGCTAGTCAATATAATAAATAATATATAAGACATTTGTTTTGGTTTAAAATCGTGTATTTTTTTTTCATTCACATAATATAATAGCGTCGTATCTTTTGTACACATCTACCCAGATAAACTTTAACCAAATAAATATGTTTACGGTGCTTGGATATAAAAGTCTTAAGTTATTAAAAATTGTATAATAATAATAATTAATTTTTTATACGTACATTTTATTATACATTTTTTTTTTTTTTTGAGTTGTTTATTTCATATCATTTTTGTCGTATTATTAACTATTGTTCATATTATTTATAGGTTGTTATAGATTTTATGTCACGTTCTTAACTTTTTTATCCAAATCGATCGGTTTTAAATTAGAGAACTTTTTTTTTTTTAGTAAATGTATTTGCACGATATGTGATAGTGACTATGTCACTGACGCGTAAACGTGTAAAATGGGTTTTATTTTTATTGTTTGTTAGTAATCAGCCGTTGGGTCATGACAATTCACGGAAAATAATGAAAACGCTTATTTTAATCGATACGATGACTTTCCGTCTCGGAAACACTATGCTAATGTGCTGTGCACACCGTGTCTGCGAGAAAAGCGATCTCTCTAAAGCCCTTCGGGTGCACAAGACGTTTATAATTCGCGAAAGAGTCAAATTAACTTTACATAATTTAAGGCGGGCGCGTTCCGGTATTATATCGACGAGCAACCTTATAGGTATATACTCGTATATATGTATATTCGGTAGAGGAGACGGGAGGTATTATACTATTATACCCCAGTTGGGAGGTTAAACAGTTCGAGACAAACTTTATGTACGCGACCGAACTGCGTATACATCTACTCGCTGCACCCTTCACGAAACACCGGCGAAAGCGTTCGTCGATGATAATAACAATAATAATAATAATAATAATAATAATAATAATAATAATGAAGTACGAAAACGCGCACTGACGCGGCGTAGTATAGAATATAATAACCGAAATTCCCGGGACCTACATCACGTGGGGGGGTCTACCGAATTTTCTAATTTCGTGTTAAATAGAATTTGTCCGCGAAATAATTATCATTCAAAAAAAAAAAAAAAAAATGTATGTATAATCGTTTGGGAACCATATATTACGTTTAAATGGTAGGCATATTTTCCTGAAGTCGTTCACCATTATTATTTTTAGAAACCATTACTACGCACTCTCGATGTTCAAAAAGCGACCTATATTGAAAATTCCATACATTTATCAAGTTTTAGTTTTTGTTTTACATTTCAGCGTTGGCGTTTTTAATTTCCGTCGGCGAGATCATGTATTATAGTTGAATTTTTTTGTCATCTTTTGGACACCCAACTATTTCCTCTGTCATAGAAAAATAGAATAATGAATAGCCCGAAATCATCGCAAGTTCCTAATGCGAATAGACATGGTTGTATCTCGTATAGAATTCACATCGGTAACATATATTTTATGATTCGTATTACATATTGTATACCTACCCATCGTATTATCAATGATTAATAGTATTAAATAGTACGAGTAGAAGAGGTAACTGTGTTAATAATATGACGTATAATATACACGTTCAACACTTTATTCTCCCGTAAATCCCCTCGTAGTTGTGAAGTGACCTATCTTAAATGTTTGCGCTCCTAATTAAATTCCGATACGGCAAATAGAATCCGTGGTTCGTTTCCCGTCGTCAAAAGCGCAACACTTATTTTTTCCAGACCTTTTCATTTATATTTTATATTTTGTAATATTATTACGTCAAGGCAATGAGTTGCAGCAGCCGAGTTTGATTCCGTCTCGTCTCGTTGTCGTTGTTATATCGAACGGTCGTGGATAATATTACGGTGTTGTAATATATATACGTAGGTACTATTTCGAAGAAAAATTGTAAAACGGAAAACCTTTTAGGTAAATTAATCTGTCGGATTCGCACGATACTGTGCGCAGTCGACGACGAGGAAGAGGCACGGCGGCATTTTATCCGTCCGCTAAAAGCCCATGGAATAATAACGTGATAAATGGCACTGATAAAATATATAAAATGCACTTGCGGAAAGGCTGACGAGGGCATGTGTGTGTGTGTGTGTGTGTGTGTGTGTATTATTATATACACCCACTGGCGTATTTTACGGTTCACAGTGATTTTTCTTCTTCATTATTGACTTCGGACCGCCATGCCAGTAATTCGATATTTTTCCTCGACCGATAATGTAGACGGATACGACATCCTTTGATATATATTTATATACCTACATAATATATATGTGTAGGTACATAACAACGCGGAAAACACGGCCACCGCAATTACGTTCGCCTTTTTTCCCACACCTCCTCACCTGGGATTTTTGTTTTTTCCCCTTCTTCTTTTCAATTTTTATTTATATATTTATTTATTATTTTTTTTTTTTATGCAATTCCTTTGGAAATCGAAAACAATTTTACTGCTTGCGCGACCGACATTTCGATTATCCGTAATCGAACGACAACCGCATGCGTTTCCCCAACTCCCCTCCCCGTCCGTACAATATTACGTTTTTTTCCGATTTAAAACGATCGTATATACACTTATTTGGGATCGTTCGTGAAAACAAATAATAACAATAATAATATAAAACACGTCTGTGTATACGAAATTGAAAGTCCATTTCGCAAACAAAAATATTCGCTATCGACTCTCGCGGATAATACGATTTTCCAACGACCCGCAATCGTAGCGCATTATATTATTCTAGCTGTATTTTTGGTTAAGTATTATTTGTGTGTATATTCAAACAATAAGATACTGGAGGAAGGGGTTTTATCGAATTTACGTAAACGATAATTTATAACAAAAAACCGCGGGAGTATAAAAATACAATTTAAATTTTTGCGTTACGGAATGTTAAAAAAAAAATATATGTTTTTACATTACGTTAAAATATATAGGTACCATACTATTATACTACGTGATATTCATGTATAATATACGACGAGTAGTGGGGAATACGACCAAGTTGACGGATATATAGGTTTTTTAATCTTTAAACGGGTGGAGAGGAGATTGTCGAGGTGACGGCATATGTGTATACAATAGAAAACAAGGAATATCAGTTATATAGTATATACCTAAGGGTGTATAAAGAGAAAAAAAAGTAAATTAATAGAAAAAGTCAACGTACACAAAGTATATTGCGATCACGAATAGTCTCTCTTCACTGGCCAACGGCTAACTAAAAAATGTTGGCCGTTGCCGGCCAAAGGTTACGAATTAAAGTTTAGGAGTCACTCAAAACGTACATATTTTCAACTAACCATTATGTATTCAAACGTATCAAAATTATTTTTGATCGTTAGCAGAATGCTATGATGAATATGAACATTTCGGTTTATAACAACGACGTGAGCCATAGACTCATGTGGTTGACTTTTTCAATGAGATTATAAACACAATTGTATATACTATTATTGTATTTATTCTGTATATTATTCGTTTATAAATAAATAAATAAATATACTACTCACCATAGTCCTCGATAAGAAATGTGATACAAATTGAATTTATTATGTTTATTACAAAAATAATTACCCAGTAAAATTTAATTTAAAAACATGCACATGCGATAGATTTATATCGTAGTTAAAAAAGGTTTTTTAATTGGTTGATTTTATTAACCTGCAAATTAACTCATTCGAATATACTTGGTAAAGTATAATGGAATGAAAAAATCGACTGAACGAGTGGTTATACGTGAATGGGAACTTTGAAATAAAAATAAAGGTAAGATAGACCGAAAATTAGTACTAGATAATACCCCGACAACAAATTTTAGGTACATAATGTGCCTACGGTCGCACAGCGAAGAAATTAGTCGATTAGCCGATTAGCAACAAAAGCGTTATCATGTTGAAAATGGGGTATTTTTTCAGAACCTGAGAAATCTGACAAATTTCTGCTATAGCATTTGGAGTTGGAACTTGGAATATGGTACTATGGAATATGGTATTATATTCAAATATTCAATACTCTATTTAAAAAACACGTGGTCTATAAGCATAAGCCTGCGATTTTATTGATCTATTTTATCTTTCTCAATGTTTATTTTAATAAATCGTTTGAGCATGATAACAATAATATCGGGTCGGGTTTGGCCATTTGATCGACGACAACGATGCAAACTCATACTTCGATTATACTTAACAGGCTTTATTATCTCTGACGGCGCATAACTGAAATATTATAACCCGGGATTAAGTATAATAGTGTGTACATATTATACAAAGTCTATAATAATTTCGATATTATGAAATATTAATGTTCACGGCGGTCGTGAAGTAACAACTTATTTGCAACTCATTAGTACTCATATATTATATAGCTTACATAATTTGTTAGTCGATGAAGTATAGTTTACCTACTGCTCTTGGAATAAAATCAAAATTAAACATACTAAGTTTTAACATTTGAATTGAATCCCTTGCAAATTTTGTTGATTTCTCGACTGCTAGCACTTGTGTGACGATGTAAGAGAATGTAAAATTAAAAAATTCTATATATTTAATATGTCCTTACACTAAATGTATACTAATATTTTATAAGTTTTATATTAAATGTGCAAAATTACTTAATTCAACATATACTCACACACTCGCACAAGCGTTAGTAATCTATAATTCAGCCGATTTAGAAGATTAATTAACTCGATGACTATTTTTTGATAATTCTAGCATAGGTCGACGAACAAAGCAACCATAGTACATATAATCAAACGATGAATTATGAACTAAAAGCACCATCTTTAAATTCAAATCATAAAATATTATTTATTATTTTATTCTTGATAAAATACACGATAAGCTATCAAAATAATTGAATTTTCTTATAAAATGATGAAGTCTCATTAATATTAGGACCGTTTTACTAACACATCACTAGAATCGCATAGATACCGTTTCTATTGGCTCGAATGATTTATTTATACATGCGCACTGCACAGCAGTTTATTTTTCGGTTTCTACGCCACGATGATAATGTAATAATAATGTACAGGAAATTGGTACGGAGATCGCGTCGACATTGGGTGGATACCATTCGCTAAAATCTGTCAAACGCCTACGACTGATACCGATATATCATGTAAAACGGTGGCACTGTAATTGGATTTCCTGCCCATAACACATTATAATATATGAAGTAGAAACCTGACGGTTTCGGAAACCGCGGCATAGACTTTGCATTTGCAGCGTCTCAAAAGCGTATCCCGTCGCCAAGTATAATCAATTCCGATCCCTTTATACCGAAAATCTTCCGAAACGTCATCGCATATCCGGTCGCGTATTAACGTCATCTACTTGATACGAATTACATACGAAAATGCAGTCCTCCACTTGGCCAGATAGGTAGGTATAGGTACCTAAATAAACTGTTTGATTAGAATTCGGTGACCATATATGAGGATAATTTTTTCCCGTTTTATCTAAACCTGCCATGGTTGTTCATCAATTAGGATTTAAGTTTACATTAAAGACATTAACTTCCTCGAAAATCATAATATGCTATCGGTGTTGTAAATTTGTGACAAGCAATCAAAGCGCCACCATTGACATAATTCTGCAATACAATCACTACGACACCTGAGTGATACATACCAGTGTTTTCCCGTAGATACTTCTCGTCACTATATTATACTCATAATAGTCGTATTTTATGGACACTGTTAAAGTTTCCTGGTATCAGATCAGCACCTACACCAGTACACCACCGTTGCGCAAATTGTATAAATCCCGTAGATGACTCAATGCCGATAACTGCTGGCGATAACTATAACGACCGTTGTTTACGCGATTCGGGTCAATGAGTTATAATATTATCATAATAACAAAAACACTATTACTGTTATCTCGGAAACGCGATCTTATATTATACCCAGCTGCTGCAACCAGAGTTTAAGTGAAGCGAATTTATGCGATTATTCAATACTCCCCGTTCGATTCTAAACGTCAAATATTCTAATGCGGTTCGATTATTATTACGAATACCAGTCCGGCCTAGAATTATTCGTGACGTTGCATCACTAATTTATAATATTATTCATCGTAATCTCTAATCGGCAAAATGCACCGACGGTGGTGATTTAAGTGTGTATAAATCGAACAAAACGATTAAAAAAAAAATCTAAACGCCATAGATTATTACGTATTTATATGGAAATGCATTGTTGGCGAAAAGTCTTAAAAAATTAAATAAATTCTTTGTAGATTAATTTTTTTTTTTACAAAACGATTGAAATACAGGTAGTCAGTGACCTTTTACTTGAATTTCTGTCGTTAAATAATAACCGTTATACTTCTCTATTTAGTTGTGACACGACGCCAATATTCCAGCCTTAAAAAAATTAAAATTGTTATCAACATTTTCTAACCAACTATAAAACAAAATACCCCAAAAAAACCCGTGTGAATAATATCGGGTGGATTGTCTTGTTCAACTAAACAGCCAAGTGAGGTGTTGGACACGTGAACTTGCTATAACCAAATTGAATAATTTTGTTTAACTTTGCCGAAAACATTATAACAAGTAATTATTGAATATTCTTCGACTTTTGTATCAGCTTCACGTAACTGCCGTATAAATACTGTCATTTTCTACCGCATCTCCAAAAGCGATAAACTTAGAACGGACGCATGACTTTTGATTCGTTTATAATAAATCGATGTAGTTGATCATTTTTTTTTTGTTTTTGTTTGTATATTTATATATATACGAAAAACTCTGAATATATGAAATACGACTGTACCGGATTCGACGCGAAATCACCATCAATCGTTGATGTAATATTTCGTTATTTCGATCACGTGACATTTGTTTTGTAAGCATGGCGTATATTTTTCACGCTATATGCCTGTATCATTTGTTTTAAAATAATATAATGCGGGATCAATTCGTTCTGCAAGATTTATGCGTAAGTCGATTTATTACCTTGATATATTATAATGTCCCGGTAGCTTTTTTATATTCAATTTACACCGTACATATTTTTTAAAATATTATCGTTACCCTATACCCAGTGATTTTAACAATACAGTATTGATTTTGTTTTGAGGCGACTTAAATTCGATAAACAAAATTAAAAAAAAAGAATACAAAACCGTCAATTAGAATATTATTTAATTTCAGATATAGATCGTTAATATTTAAAAAATCCTTAAAAAAGAGATAGTACTACTGATGTATTGGCCACACTTATATAGGTGGAAAGTTTGGAAAAATAATGCATATAATTCATCATAACTCGAGAAATCATTGAAAATACTAAATAGGATTCTGAGCGAAGCTCAGTTCTACGTGATTTTCAATGCCTAAAATTTACGATTAAAATGTGTTCTTTAACCACGTATATATAAAATAAAATACTATACGTTGCGTTTAATTTTATTTTTTTACTACTATGTACAACTTATGAAGAACGTTTTACAAATATTTCTACTTAACTAAAATAATTTTATCCACATACAACTAAATAAAAGTCAAAGAAACTCGAAAAAAAATGAATAACTCAAAAGTCAAAAGAATGATTTGAAAATTTGACTACGTCAAAGGTTATAATATGTATAAGAATTCTGTGAAAATATCAATAAGTCTATTTCAGAAATATGTTACTATATTACAACAAAAGACAAAATTTAAAATACTGAAACTGTTATTTCCGTAAGCTTTTAAATTTTTCCGATGGTTTTCTCGATTTTTAAAAAATCTTCAAGGAAAGAATATTAATAATAAAAAAAAAGAAACAACCGCTCAGTGCACCAATTAAATAAAACTTTCTTTTGTCATGTTGATTAAAAAAAATAAATAAATAAAAACGATACTCAACAGTATGTGTTTCAAACGTCGAATACAAATAACTAGTAGTACCATATGAGTTGACCATATATACATATATATAATATATTTATACACGCGAGTTCTGAAACGTCGGTTAGTGTAAACAAATATCGTGTTCAGTTTAAATAAATATGCTCAACTGGACATATTGCTGACTGCTCTTATTATTATTATTCAAATAGTCGAACTGTACGTAGTTAATATTGCGCTCACGAATAATTTCGGTGAACGATAGACGAATATATTATATGACATAAAAACAAATTTGAACTTCCACAAATAAACAGCATGCTACAAAAAAAAAACACGACAGAGAAACGACTGGAAATGATAATAAATAAAACAAAAATGTAACGAAATGTTGATACATAAACTACTATAGTTTAAATCGTTGCTGTCAGACACTGGATTTTTTAAGAAGATTTTTTGTGCCGAATGTGTGAAACACAATAAAGCCCAACGGTACGACCAGTAGAATAAGATAACTGAGTGTTCACTAGAAAATATATCGATAGCTTACAGGATATATATATACCATATATCACATATATTTTTTAAATACTTTTAGTTTTCTTTTTTTCTTTTACTTATATGTAAATTAAACATGATGTAAAACTTACCGTAAAATAATATTTTAATACAATTTGAGTGTTAAACCTAACCAGAACTATATATATTTATTTTTATTTCTGAGTGGATATATTGTGTCAATAATTAAATGATGGTTGATATCTTAGTGAATATACTGTTTAATAATTAAGTTATTACAAATATTGTCCAAAATTACAATTCTCCGTTACCTATGTCAATATTGCATGTTTAGACATGTTACATTTGTCCGCTAAAAATTAACATCAAAAGTGTGCCAGAATTTGTTTCGTCTCGATCATTCTGTGTGTTAAAAAATATAATCAGCTCATAAAATATCAAATATTATCACGTAAAGGTATAATTATAATTATAATCAGCATTTAACTATCATAATTTTGAATACTTTATGTATAGCAAAGTCGTTAAGAGAACCTATAGTTATCCTGATTGGACGTATACAATCGATTTAAAAAAAAAAAAAAAAATGAACATCATACATTATTTGTCCTTGAAGGCCATGTCGATATGATAAAGTATCGAATCAGTAGATTTTGTAATAAAATATTATATTTTCTTTAGGAAATACTCTCGCTGGCAAGAAGATGTATAAGTGAATAGGTTATAGAATAACAAAAAGTCAAGAGAATGGTTTACTGGTCTGTCTACTCGTGGAGATTTTTTTTTTCAATGGGCGGGTGAGTCAAAACGCAGTGGATACTTACGAACAATGTCTCCACCTTCAAAATATACATGGCTGCCAAATATTTAACACTTTTTTTTTTTCATAACGAAATAAAATATACTCAATACCGCAAACGAAATTGTAAGCGATACTCGCAGTAAAACTCAGAAATTTCCTCATGGCCTCCGCGTATACACCTTAAGTGTATATTATTACAATACGGCGCCCACGACACATAAACGTTGTATACGATTCGGCACCGCTCGACTTCAATGTACGAATTAGGATTTTATTACGACCTCGACTGTAATTTCTCTGTCAGTCGCAAATTCTCATTTATCGATTTCATCCGGTGACGTAAAGCAGTAATTTTTTTTTAGTGCTCTGGGGCAATGTTATTTTAGCGCCCTCTCATAAGACAACGCATTTTTTTTTCAGAATACTTTAGAATTTCAAACTGCACACTTTACGTTTTGTACTGTACGCTTTAGATTCTAAAGCACATTACTTTAGGCCTTACTGAGCGGGTATAAACTGGAGGACGGTGTTTATAAAAAAAAAAAAACTTCTATTTTACCACAGTTTGAATGATAACCCCTTGAAATTTAGCACCCGGGACCAACGCCACCCCAGATTCCCCTAAATATCTCCCTGATTAGACAGTTTCGAGCCGATTCTCGTATTATCGATCGAAATAAACTGAATTGGTTTTTTTTTTTTTTTAAATATTATTTGTTACGAAAAGGTTTACACGCAGTACGTTCTGTGCCATACCTATGTGTACAGTCGAAAAATGTAAATTTATAACGTGTTTAGTGCGTAACCTTTAATTTTTATTATGTTTAAAATGCGTTCAACGGTAGGTATATACAAAAGTTGTTCATAATTTATTTATAAGTTCCTATACCGATGGCGTACCTACCAAAATCCGCACATACGGGTTCGGATAGATTCGTTAAATTATGTATATATATATATATATATAGATAGATAGATAGATTCATAGCGTTCAAAATTTAATTATAAAAAAAAAAAAAAACATATTATTATCGTTTAGCTAAACTTTAGAAAAATTTTATTTCACTTCGAAACGGGGTAGTACGCAGCGCCGCCGTTGTGCCCGGCCGCACAAATTCAATTATGCGAATTTCTGCTGGTCGACGACTGATGCACTTTTGAAGAAGAATGTAATAAGTACGTACGCATATCTCTCGTTAGGTTATTCGATTAGGTTGTTCCCGGTAATAAGCTGGGGCTGTGAATATATATGCCGACGAAAACTCGGTTTATACGATTTCTCTCCACCCTCTTCCCACAGAAAAGCGTATCTATCAAATACAACGGAAAAGCAAATATAGCCGCGAGATAACGAAATATCGTCGGTGGCATTACGGTATGGGATAATAGTATAATACTATTATTATAATACGTTTTGGCGTTAATAATTTATATTCTACATTGGACGATATCCCTAGCGACTCGCCAAAATGTAAAACGGTTCCGTATTCGGATAATATTGGCATCTGGCCATGTCGCACGCGTCGAGACGTAATTTTACAACAGTATCGTTTATATTATGCGTTTAAATAATATATTATAGGTCTTTTAGTTTCACACAGTGGCGTAGCCAAAATTTCGCGACAGCAGGAGGGTGACTGAAAAAAAAACCGACCGAAATCCAAAATTGCACGAAAAGCGATAACGATACTTTCTTTAAAATAAATTCGAGAACGGGTTTATACATTTCTCTTCGGTTTCACGCAATTTATATAATTTTTTAAACTCTATAAGGGGAGGGAATACTGCTGTTTTACGGATGATTTTTAAATTATCGATAGATTTTTTGACTAATTGTTTAATAGGGTTATTTCGTTTTAATTTGATATATCGATGTACAATTTAGCGTGCACTAAATAAATACAACGTGGTTAATTCAGAGAATTTTCAAACATCTTATTTATTTTTTTAGGTGTTCGAAACTTAAAATTTAAAACTTAAGTAAAGCGAATGGGTCGAAGATTCGAATGATTGAGTCTCTATTCTTTTTTTTTTTTTTAATTCAAACTTGTATATTGTATGTACAATTTAATAGGGTTTTTAATTAACTTTTTTAACCGGGCTGAGTAAATATTTATTTTTAATTTTAACTTAAATTTATTTTTATTAGCTTTTAATTGAATATTATTTAAACCCCACCCCTCCATCCTTCCTTTGAACTATATAGTTTTAATCAATAAAATCATTGTTTTCATTTATTATATTTTTACTTTTAATAATAAAACAATTCGACTTTAAATTTAAATTATTGTTCATTTATTAAGTAAAATTATATGTTACTGTCAAAAGGTAACGAATATTTGTATTTTTTTTCGAGTAATCGAATGTTAGCGTTTATAAATTTTATGGCTCGAATTTAAACCGCAAGATTGGCTTGATTTTATCATTGTGTACCGCTGTGCAGATAAAAGTCAAACACACCAGTGGAATCCACTATAGGGTTTTAAGAGGTAGTAGCTGCCTAAATACGGACAAACAATTATTTTAGAAATTATGAACAATTCTATCGTACCGATATTTGAATTAAAGGTTAAAGCAGTCTTAATTCGATACGATTACGGGAAACAGGCATACATAATACAATGTATGCAGAAAGCAACCAACGCACAAAATTTGTAAATCTAGATTTTTGTTTAACTAGGTAGACAATGTCAAATTACACATTTTGCTAAAAATAACCAAACCGATGTTGAAGTGTAACTTTATTTATCAATGTTCGAAAATCTAACTGAATGATTTATCTAATATCCATAATTGTACAATACATCCATGATACATGGTTTTGTAATGGTTTTGAAAATATAAAAAAGTGGCTCTATCACACATCAATCCAAGTGACTTGATAGATTTCTATATATTCAAAAAAGATTATTACCATTTTACATTATAATTTAGCAAACTATAAATATAAAAAAAAAAAAATACAATTTTATAAAACTTCAATTATATCCAAATATTACTATATCATAGTACCTTTGTGGGTTGGTTGCTTTTCACATAATGTCATTATCGTATATATATACTGCAGCCATTTAACTTTCTACTGAAATTCGATTTTTGATTTGTGTGCCGCCGTGAAACGATTTCCGTCCTGCGGTTTAAATTTGGCAGTAACTATTATAGCGTAGGTACCTATATGAAATTTATTGGCGAAAAAAAACGACATTTACCCGTATAGTGAACGAATATCGATAGTTCGTCGGTACATTGCGGAAATGACAACGCGGTAGAAATGGTTGTTATCGACTCCCCGCCGGCACACCCGGTAAGCGGTTCTACAACGGTCGTTTTTTACCCGGACACGGTTGTCATCGAAACGGAAACCAGAGGCGGATTTCTCCGCATTCAGTCGGACTGTCTACCGCGATTCGTATCGTATTTGTCGCACGTCCGGTCTTGTCACGCGTGCCGCGACGACAGCGTTTTCGTTTATTTCCTATCTACTAGTCGTCGTTCGGCGAGTTTTGTTTTCTTTCGTTTTTGTGTTACGACCGCGACGGCACTATTATTACGCGTGTATATATAGTGTGGAGAATTTGAAATTTCAAAATATTTTGGTGGACGTCGGTGGATTATCAGAAAAAAAAAAATAGCCATAATCGAAATCGGTTTACTGTATGGATGAGGCACGATAATTTTTCACGTGTAAAGTGTGTTTTTGAGCAAACGCACGGATTGAGCTCAGGGATCCTTAATGACGGCAATAAGACGTGCGATTACAAAAGACCATCATGTCTACGTGTTATCAGACTAATAATAATACATATATTTACGAACAAATGTCTGATTAACAAAAACATTATTAATACGGTGAATAAGAATAGCAAGTAATAACAAAACTTAAATACATCATTATACAATATAAAGGATTTACACGTAAAACATTTGAATAAATAAAATATTATTATCACTAATTTATTTCCGTAGATATTAAAACAGTATTAGAAGAATGAAATGAGTGATTTTTACTTTGAAAAAGAATATAAAATAAATCTTGATTACGCATATAATTTTGTGGGTTTAGATTAAAATTAATGAGGAAAAGAGTCGTCGTCGATATGATTATTTAGTAGTTTATTAATAAATGAAACGTACGAATTTTGTCCCTTTACTTTCAACGATTGCAAATATAAACAATTTAGAATTTCAGCATAGCCAGAGTGGGGGATCCTTGGTATTTTACACTCGAAGCAAATAAACCGGATAACTTTGTTTTGGATGCCTTCAATTTCATTACTATGTCGTCCAACACTATTATTTTCCCAGATTATTGGGGCATATTCGTGTTGTACATGAATGAGAAATATATATAATTGTTTAAATGTTATAGGGTTATTGAATTCAGAGCAAAAAATTACTTCCTTAAAGTACATACACAGTCAGATTTTTTTTTAGAGAAAAAATGCAAGTAGAAAAATTGTTCAAAAAAAAAAAACATACATTCTTCGTTCCACCCAGAATCTAAAAAAAAAAAAACAAAATATTTCGTCGTAAACGATTATATAGGACTCTTAATCACCCCGGTCGGAACTCGTGTAACGATAATTTTCTGCGGATATACCGTGTTTCGATATCTCCCGCGCACCCATTTGCTGTGCGAAGACGTGTAAAAACGTAACGCAATTTGCGATATTTTTTTCCTGGATTTTGACGTTTATTCACGTTGTCGGAGCGTCGAGTATATTATTGTGTTATTATTATTCGCCACGAAATATGGTAGCTTTTTTTTCCATTTTAATGTTATGTTCGTATAAAATAAAAAAAACGTTTTAAACGTATACATAAAAGCAAACTCGACGAGACAATTTTCGCAGTAACCAGATATTTTTTCGCGGTGGTAAAACATTTTTTGGGCGCTATTAAATTTCCATTAATATTAAGGGACAACGGGGCAGGAGGAGGAACGAGGGTGTGAAACACGACGGTGGGTGGTGCCAGAAAAAAAAATGTACGCAGGTTTTTTCTCCTTTCTCCGCTCGTTCGCTTCGACGTTGACGATTAAAATAATAATACTTGGACAAAATACAAATACCGGCATTAAATACTTATAAATATACTAAAAATAATGTAAATAAGTTTAATATTATATTAATGCTCGCGCTCGTTTTGTATTATTTTTACGTCAGTTTTCGTATAACTAGTACTAAATCCGCAAAATTAATAGTCAATGAAAAAACAAATGTCATTTTGATCGATTTAAATTATATTTAACAAATCGGAAAAAATTTAAATCATTTGAAATATGATAGATAACTCTCTCTCACCCTCTCTCCGTTTCTGCTATCAGCCCGTTTCTTTTTTGAGTTCTATGCACGTTATTATGTTTAATTATATTCCCCCCCCCCCCAGCACACACACACACACATACTACTTATATACATATATACATAAATAAAAGATCTGGAAAAGAGCTGTTGAAAAAGCCCGAAACATAACGGCGGTTATGAAAATCGCTTATTAAATATAATAATATGTATATAGTTATAAAGCATAATAGAAATCTTCGGTACAGTACACTGCGACGACGAATGCAATTAAAACTTTTCAAAGTATAATTGTTTTGTCATACATTATTATGTATATTTGCAGCGACGTTGTAATAATAATATAATTGGTATGCATCGTCAGAAAATATGGCACAGAGATAAAAACGATGAGTTACCCGGACTGTTCATCGCACAACAATCCTTTAGTGGATTAAAATTAGTTTTTTATTATTATTTTTTTTTTAAATTTAAATCACGAAATGATAAACATATCGTGAATGGTAGGTACACGTTTATTTATATTGTAAATTAATTATTATGTTAAAAAGGAACTGTTATAAAATTTACGGTGATTTATATTTTTTTTTTTCGTGCAAAACAATTATTTATGTAAAAATAAATGTTTTTTTTTTTTTTGCAAACAAATAATATGTATAATAATATTATACATATTATAATAAAGCATATTGTGTATAATAATACACAATATGTATTCATACGAGTTTTTTCGATTGTTAAACATAATTCGACGAAAACAAATCTCGGTTTACTTACAAATCGTGGTTTTTTTTTTGAAAATCGTATAATCGTAAAGAATAATAAATGACCGATAAAAAAAAATCCGGGATTGCCTAGGATATTATTTTATTTTGAAAACAACCGAAATCTTTGAAAATCGAGTGCGTGTCGTAATAAATATTTCCTTTGTTTTCGTTATTTTCCAGAAAACTCTTGGCAAATCAGAATAATGACCCACTGGCATTAGTATCTACAATCTGCGTTCAATATCCGATATATAAGTAGGTAATAGAAATTAACGGATTTTTTTGAGTAACCCGCGAAAAATAAAAACCATTCGTCGTCTTAAAATAACATTATTCTTTTGTAGTTCGCAGGTTGACGAGGCAATTATATTTTTTTGTGTACAAAAAATCGTTCGAAATAACCAATAATTAGCGTTTATGACTACTGTCTATACTATATTAAAATATAAAATCCAGGAGACAATCTTCCGGTTTAAAATACGAAACTTAAGGCCAATTCCGAACCTTCGGGCCTTTTTTTAAAAAGGAGAGCATGATTTTCTACCCTATATACATATATACGTCAAATATTATCTCTATTACAGCCTCTCCACATGTTCTCCGGGAAAGCTGGATTGCACTACGCTTCCTTTAAGAACAGCCCTTCGAGCAAATACTTCTCTATATATTTCCGTCCTTCATTACCTCTCTACATTGTTCTACCGCTTCTAAATCCCTGACAACTAAATCCTCTCGTCAAGGTCTTCTTAGTAAGTCGGTTTCCTGTTAGATTGTTTTCGATTACAGCCCTTATTATCGAACCCTAAATTCCGTCACGCATACCCTAACCATTTCATTTCCTACTAACATTTCTATTGTGATGAGGTTGAAAAAGCTTCGGCAAGAGTTTTCGATTGTATCTATTACCCTCCATTCAATAGTTCGCGAATTTTGTCTTCGAAAACACTCAGCTTTATTTTTTTGGAAAGGCCTTGTTTCTGAGCACAATGTTACAATGTTACAAGATACAATGTTATTATCGAATAGAAAAATGTTTAGAAGAAAACACATTTTCCGGATAATCTACCATCCGCAAGTAATTTTAAACACTGACCGTTCGGAATCTATAACTATATACAAGTACCCACGTGGTCGCCTAAAATTTAGCCTTTTCGGTTGGAATATTGAATCGGGTTATCATGGCCTCAAGCTCGATTTTACCCCGAAATCCGAGGAGATTTCGTCTGAACCGCGGTACATAACAAACAAAGGGAGACCGTATGCGTCCCCTTTCACCTCTGAAATATCGTTTATCGCCGGGGTCGGGTATCATATATAATACCAACAATATATTATATATTGTTGTCGTCCGGCCAAAACAATATTATAATATAACGTGTAGTGTATACATCATAACGGTTGCTGTAGATATTCCGAAATTTCGGTCGCCACCGCTGCCGCCGAGGGTAGAGAGTTTTACTATCCCATATTATTACGTTCTACATCATACCCAACGAACGCTGTCGCCCCCTCCCCGAAATATCTCTCCTCTACTAAAGTTTAACATCATTATACATATTGTTATTATTTTACCTTATCTCGGATTTCTTGTCTCATTTTCTCCCGTTCTTCCTCCATCTTGCGGTGTTTCTCTTTGCGTCTCTCCTCGGCCTCCCGGATAGCCTCCAACCGTTCACGTTCCGCTTCAGCGTTTTTCTCCTTGTCTTCGGCCGATTCACCACCATCTCCCACAGCACCTGCAAAACACAACAGAGAAAAAATTAATAATAAAAAAAAAAAAAAAAAAAAAAAAAAAAAAAACGTCAAATTTATTACAAACACAAAAATCCGTTTACAGACAAAACGGTACGTAATCTAAACGAATATTTTATACCGCACGCGTATGGTGACGCTAAACGTTTTTTGTATTTTTCGATCGAAATCGAGCACAACCGTCAGACTTGACTTTCCGGACTTAAATTCTGGATGTTATAACTTATTGTTTCGTTACACTACGTAGATATTATTGTGTAAACCTTTTTTCTTTTGCATGCCATTTAAATGAACACTTTTGAATTCGTTTTCGGGTCACGCTAAAATAATATTTGATATCGTTCATTGATGTCATATCAATAATATAAACAGTACCATTTTTAATTAGTAATTTTGATCGATAAAATTAATTTTTTTTTTGCCCTCTTCGTGAGCATATGACACAATTTTTTAAATTTTTTAATTGATAGTAAATATAAAAATCAACACTTGTTAAAAAAAAAAGGAAAAAAAAACGCAAATATTTTCGTTAATATATTATTTTTAATTGATATTAAATATAAAAATCAGCTCGTGTTAAAAAAAAAGAAAAAAAATGACTATCTTATATGAAAAAAAATATGAGAAATTTCACCTTTGCTCGGTGTTTGTTGTGCGGATTTATTTAAATCTCCGAGGAACCACAAACATAACTCTTCGAGTCCAAAAATTAATTAAAAAAAAATAATGACATTTTTTTCCTTCCATCGCGTTTATATTGCGCGAAAAGAAAAAAGAAAATTAGAGAATATTATAATATTATTATTACGATTAATTATGATATAACGCGGAGAGGATGGAAATGTGCGCGGGTATACACAAGAGGGACGCAAAAAAAAAAAAAACAAAAAATAATCACGCCGTGTCAACACAATTATTATTTTCGTAATGGAACGATATTAATAATTCGGATGGAAATTTCTGATTATTAATTTTATTATTATGATTATGTTATTATGTGTTTGGTGTGATTGTCATTCGGGCCTATGAGTGACGATGACGATTGATATCGAGAAACCCGGTCCGTGCGAATTTACGGTCAGAATCGTTATTTTTGTCGTTATAATAATGTCACACAAATGTTACGGCTAACGTTGGAAATTAGATAATATCAAGTTTTCGTTCGGCATATGGACCCAATTTCGTTAATTGTTAAACATAAAGATAAGCACATTTTTATTATTTTTTGTATTTAGACATAAGTTTATTTTTTTTTTATTAAAATGTTTTAATTTTAAAGTGAGACGCGAGCATGTGATGCATTACAATTAAAAAAATATCTTATCGTACCTTGCTGTTTTATCGAAATTACGCAGACCAAAAACCGTAAAAATGTACAATCGGTTTACGTATGTAACTTTATATGTATGAATATTATAAAAAAAAAAAAAAAAACTAATTGATAGCTGACTTTACACAATAGAATCCCATTAGAGGCCTAGAATCAGCGGCTACATTGGCCGCCTAAAAATGTGAATTTTATTGATTAAACCACGCATTATCTGTTTAGATATATACTATGAATTACGTGATTTAATAGAATAAACAATTTTCGATTGATTTTTATCTATATTATCATACAATTCGTAGCATAAACAACCATTACACATGGATTAATGAATACGTTATGATTTGCCCACATGATATAATAATATTGTCTGCAAAGCTACAGATTTTCGAATAGGATTGTTTTATACATCTGGGGTACATATATAATAAAGATTTTACATGGAAAATAATTTTTCCCAGGATAATATTTGTTAGTATCAAACCGTTAATTGGGTAAAAATGTGAATCGTTCAACGGCAAACGTAAATTAGGGAAATTATAAGGGAAGTTTGAAGGTAAGATACACACATATATATACATAATAATTTAATTGATATCAGTACACGATGTTAAGCTATTGATAAGAAAAAAAAAAAACAATTCCCAGCAGAGTATTATTAATAGTATCGTATTTTTTTCCTTTTTACCAAGGTATACCCTAAGAATCAACAAAAATTACCCACGTCAATTAACATGTTTTCCCGTTTACCTGTTAAGAAAACTACAAAGAAAATCTAAAAATGATATCCTCAACGTACCAAAAAGATCAAAAATTCTATACGAAAATAAACCTCTTTGACGGTTTTTGTTTAGAGCAAGATTTCTGGTAAAAAAAAGTCGTTCACACGCATGAATGAAAATGCATTATAAAACCGATACGTTCCTCACTTCTCTTAGAATATAAATGCGCACACAAGACAAGTAATATCTAATAATATCTAACCATTTTATAATTCAAAATATAATCAATTCTATAGCTCGTAATTTATCGTGCGATGTAAAACGGACAGCACGGACTCATCTGGATGTCACTTTTTTCTGTTCTGATACAGATTAGTGAGTGGTATACATTATATATATATATATATATATTGGCAGAGAGAGATTCGGTTAGGAAAATATTTTATCGAAAATTTCCGTTCAATAATCGAGTATTGTTAATATTAGTGGAATATTAAGCCAATGGAATCATTTGTCGAGTAGCTTATCGCGGCGTCCGGTAGTACATAATAATGATGATAGTAATAATATCCTCGCTGCCTGACGTATTTTTTTCTTCGATCGACGTTTTATAATAAATACACTACACTAAATACTAATAATAGACAAAGTGCTCGGGATTTGTAATCCTCTTACTACGTTATCGGCGATATATTAATATAATGTAATGGTACGATTGTAAAATAATCGATTTTTGGGATTTCAAAGAAGATATTTTTCATTTTTTTTTTTTTTTTTGTACTTGAACGTTTTGTTAAAGAAAAAAATCCAGGTGAAGACAAAACATCGCACGGAAAATATAAATTGCATTAGTCATCCGTACTTGTAAGGTTTTTATTTTTTGGATTCGTCACAGTAAACGAATCTCGAGCCCACGGATTGCATCGGAAAACGAAAAACCCAAAGAGAATTTAGATGATCGGTTCGAGAACATCATCCTGTCATTGCTTCGAATTTGATGACAAGATTATATGAGACAGAAAACTTTAAATATATTTATAAAAAAAATTCTATATTTCGCTCAACTATATTTAGCACTATAAGTAAAATTTATAATGAACATCGTGTACGATTGTCAAATATTTCCGCTCAGTCAAAACAATTTTAATCACATAAGATAAAATAAAAACTAAAAAAAAAAATTTAAAATGTTTTTAACATTTTATCATCTTGTCTAAAAAAAAGTAAAAAGGCTAATATAATGTGAAAGTATTTGGTCTTTATAGTTATATTCAACCAAATAACAATAATAAAAACAAAATTGAAAATAACGAAACCGTTAATGCCGCAAACTTTCTGTTTTTTCGAATTATTTAGAAAATTTAAAAGAAAATCAAAAAACGACCTATTTACTCATCAATTAGACATTTTCTTATATAAATGCACGCAATTCGGAAGACAATTTTTGGTTAACAACTGATCAAAAACATTTAAATAATCAAATCGTTATATCGAAGTAATCTTGTTCGTTATCCTATACGGTTGTCCGAGGTTTTTTTCAATTATTTTAACAACTGCGAGGAAAATCAAAAAAATTACTGCCTTAGTGCACCAATTAAATCTCAAATATCGGAAAAAAAACAAACCTTTTCGTCGTTTTTTTATTGAATCAAGATTTCTGGTAGAAAAGTTGTTCGCAAATATACACACACACACACACACACACACACATACATACTCGCACACACGCACACGCATGCAAAACACACACACGTACACACAAAAGCGCATGTTGTAGTAAAACCAAAAATTCCGAAACCGTTGTCGACGCCGAACGATTGATAGACACCGTTTTCAGGCCGCATGAGAGATGGGAGCGAGCACGGGAACAGGGGATGCGTGAAATCTCGTTTTATGGACCGGAAATAAATTTGTTAATAGACCGCACGGAAGCGACGATGACGGCAGCGGCGGTGGCAGCAGTGTCGGCGGTTCTTAGTTAAAATGCATTATAATATTTTTCCGAGGACCGTATCGATTTAATGTCGTTCGCGTGCGTCGTGTCGATGTACAGAAGAGATTAGCGTTTATGTTCTCTTTTTTGTAGTGCACTCGTCTAGGCTCTCCGACAGATACTTGGAGTGTATTGAAAAAATATAGGTTTACAATGAAAAAAAAAACCCCCTTTCGCATATAAAACGATATGGTTATAATTTTAAAAATACGAGGTCTGAAAAAAGATAAAAAAAAAAAAAAGACGATGTTACCCGTTACTGTGGTTTTGTGTGGAAATTATTTAAAACTGTAGTAAAGTTATTTCGTTCCTTTAGTTAACGTGTTTTTGTTGATATACGTTTCTATTCTATATTACATTCTGAGCAAAACAAAAAATGAGCTCTTTGTTTTACAAATAAGTTATTTTCCTCCCCCTTTTCCCCTCTGAAAAGACCTTTACGATTAGTAAAAACGATCCGAATTTTTGTTGTCGAACACTCATACCTAAAAAGGTTCGAATTTTCATCTAGTTATTTAAAACAATTTTGTTGAAAAATTAATCTTAATGATATTTTGTTGAAAACAACTTTTTTTTTTATGCTTAGGTTTTTTATAGTGCCATATCAATTACTGCCTTGTGGTATACTATTTATTTGACATATTTATCGATAACAGTTAGTTCACTCTTTAGGTTCTTGTTTTGATGTTTGATTTTTGTTGATTTCTGTAGGGCTACATTGAAAACAAGGAGAAAACACCAATAATACTATACTCCGCTCAGACTTGTTTTCGTTTGCAATAGTTAATCGTTGCGTATAGTATACTAAACAAACTAAATTACTCTGTAGATATAACCTACCTTGTAAATAACTGCAATGACCTACCCATGATCAATATAATTTTTTTTTATTTATTTACTTCAATTTTATATATATATATACTGTATACTCAACGCAAATTTATAATTTATTTTCGAATAATAATAAAAAAAAAAGAACATTAATGTCTGTTTAGGTTATTAGGACTTTTATTTATCCACACGAAGAGTAAAAATATGCATTAAGTCGATTGTGAGTTATTGACAATACCTAATGTAATGTTTTTAAAGGAGGGGCTATACAAATAGAATCCTTTTCGTATTTGATGTAACGATGAAGAAATAATGCACTTCAATCTAATTAATATTCTCGTGTGCATTTAATGTAGGTATATTCAAGAAACAAAAGTCATCCGAAAAAAATATGTGTATAAAGTTTAAAAACTGATTCGATTTTATTTTTTTTCCATATAACCAACAGTTAATTCACGTAAAATGATTTATCAGATTTAAAAAAATAAAAATCTCGGAAATTTAATCTCGTTGATTACTTTTTAATTATTGACATAGCAACTAATGACGTAATTAGAGATTCTTGTGGCAAAATATTCTAGATTAACTAAATTAAGGGTGAGATAGACCAAATGCACAGACCGAGTGGTGCCCAATTTATATAGATTGAATAAAAAAGAGAACTTGTAGTAGTTGAGTAGTCCAGAACCCTTAATCCGGATAAATTAGAAGTCCTGATTAAAACATAGTTTCACGCGGACTGAAAAATTCTAAAATTCCGTATTATCTAGATTAATATGATCAATCTATATTACAACGGCATATCCAGATCGCCTGGAGATCTATCTGAATTTACAATGTATTTTAATTAATAATTGCAGACAAAATGGTAACACTGGCGATTTATTCGCGTAATGACGAAAAATTACACTCACAGATATTTATAATTCGATCATAATCATATTTAATATTCAAAAATTAGTGCTGTTTGGTCAGACCGGTGTTTTTATTAACTAGTCAACCGAACCAGTTCTGACTGGTTTGATTGCCATGGGTTTAACTCGGTCATGACTGAATTCAGTAATTTCAGTTAAATCAGTCAAAATACGGTTAAACCAGTTGATTGACTTACTTCGGTCTTGATTGAATTCGGTCAAAAAAAAGATGATTAAATGTTTATTAGTTTCAGAATAAAATAAATTTTGCTTAATCAAAAATTGCATTCTACCTTCTCCTACCAAAGCTTAAAAGTGTAAATGAATTTTAGTCTAAATCACACTAATCGAAATCAGTTTAATTTGGTCAAAACCGAAAACGGTAAAGATTGTATTCAGTCAACCGGTCTTCAAAACTGTACAGCACAAATTCAAATTTAGACGAATCGACTCGGGAATCTGGTAAATAGAACGTCTGCTTATTAACATTTCTGAGACAAATAATTGCACAGAGGATGAGTATCCTCTGTGCAATCCTCGTCTGGTTTCGATAAATTTATTTTTTTTTGCCCATATATAGCATTTTTCTATAAATCATTTCTGCTAGTGAGAGAGGGGCGGAGGATGGTCGATTTAAATTTTTTTTGGACGGTGTACAAGTCTGTTTTCCGAGGATCGTATGTTATATCGTTTCGGAACGTCGGCCGCAATAATAAACGCCGTCGGATGACACGGCGACAAGTTTCGCGACCGCCGAAAGTATAATAATTTCGGTCAGCCCGAAAAACGACGAGATATTACCGTACTATACCGTACAATGCTCTTTATACACGTCATGTATAGCAGACCCGGAGTGTTTTTTTTTTTTCAATTCGTTCGGACATTCCGGTGCCGTCATGGCCAATAACGACCAGATGTTTTCGTCGCGCGCGCCCGTATCGCCCGCGTAACGGCTGCTGTCCCGCGGAGGGGAAGGCCGGGTCGACAGTAATACAATACATTGTATACGTGTATACGCGTCGACGACTGCAACGTTAATTTTCCCAACGGTCGGTATCGGTTTTTCGAGAGGGGGGGATCCCGATCACGTACCGCTGAGAGAGAAAGAGGGAGCGAGAGAGGACAAAAAAAAAAACGCCCCGAAATTGCAAGATCGGACGGCATGCGAAACAACATAAACGAAAAACGGCTGCAAACGCCTACTACTGCGGCACGGCTATTATTGTCGTTATTATTATTATTATTATTTTAATATCGTTATCGCTGCGATACTCGTTGTATACCAAATAGATACGGCGACACGGTAATTTAATAAATTCACCGGGACGTGCCGACGGCGGAAATTCGAATCGGCGCGTCGGATCGTTTTCTACGGTATGGGGGAAGAAAAAAAAACTTTGTTCATCAGAATACGAGCGTTTCGCCGATATCCGTCGCCTTGAAGACGCGCGCATTTTCCGTCTCGACTGCAGTCTATTGTCCACCGTGCGCCGTATCTTTTTGAAAAGGGAGCGCACAAAAGACCGACTTTTCCGAAAGTTTTCCCCCGCGACGCGACGGGCGCATTTACTGCGTCGCGGTCGGTCCGACGCGACGCCGCGGGCGTTCGACGCCACCGTCGCGTCGTCGTTCCGGGACGGTCAATACACAAAATAATAACGACGACAACGGAACGCTTAAAAGCGATATTGGCAGAAAAACCGGGCCTTATCGGAACGAAACGGGAAAATTCGCGAGCGAATAACATCATTGTCGTTCTCAAATAATAACGGCAACAATAAAGGGCGATTAACCCGATGTTATAATATAGCAGCTGGGTCGTATGAGTTTTATGGAACAGTAAAACCGAAAAATACCCGACTCTCTCCTCTATGAAAAAAAAATAAATAAAATATGCCTATAAAATCGAAAAATGTATCAAAAAACGAAATAGAATATCTTACTTTAATACATTAAAATTATTCTGAAATACGTGACGAATTAGTAACGAAACGAGCCAATTATTATCTAAATTTTGATATTATTATTGTCCAATGATATAATAAGATTAATTTCAAGTACTGGCTTAATAACTTGCAGGTACGAAAACCTCGGTGGCGAGTAAATGTATTAAAAGACAAATTCGATATAGGTACAAAAAATATCTCAAAACACTGACATTTTATAAAACAAGTGAATAAAATTCGAAAGTGGTCAACAAATGTTTTATTTCGATTTAAAAGTACGATAAATTTGTTAGTAACAAAACGAGTATCGCACTGCTATATTTGTAGAGAACAACGAGGTGCAATATTGTAGCGCTAGCGTAACTACATTGTTTTTCGAAAACTTTTTTAATCGGAATTTAAAATTGATATTATGGACGGTAAATTTGAAAAGCTACGCATTTTCGATCTATACGAGAACAGAATAAAATACAATAATAACTTTATCGAATTTCTGATGGTCTTGTGTAACGAAATTAATTAAATATGACTACAGTAGACAGGGCGTTATCGTGATAGAAAAAATAAGAGTTATTGAAAAAATCTATATATATAGGTGAAAATAATTAAAACGTTCACGTAATAGAAAATTGATAACAATTTCCTCATAAAAATTGATAAAAAAAAAAAAATGGAGTGATACACTGTGTTTAGGAATCATTAAAGATAGTGATTGTAGCCTTGGAGAGAAAGCTGTATTAAAACATATCTGTTGGCATGACCAAATTTGCAAGCAAGGGCGCACACGACAAGAATAATATAAATGTCTAGTTTGGATTCTAACGAGTGCTATTTTTGCACCCTACAGATATTTCGACGAGTGGTCTACACCCCGGGTACCGTGTTTGCGTGTTTAAGTCCTGCGGGCTGGAATCGTGCGAGTTTAAAACGATAAATGGTGGTTTTTTCGACTGCTGGGGCGGGGCGGAGAAAAGACGAAAAGTTGTGTGCGAACAATATAATACGCTACACGCGGAAAGTTTCGGATGAGGTTAGACAAATTACGGGATTTCCGATTGGCCTCGTAGGAAAAAAAACATGCATTGCGGAAGAAACTTTTGGCCGTCGTCGTCGCAGCAAAACTCAAACATTTCACGAGGGGTAAAACTTTTATAATATTCTTCCCCTCCCACAACCTTCGCTACCGCCCACACGGTGAGTTTAATCCAATACATCTATATTCTATATACCTACAATATATCGATTAAAAAACAATCGGTTACGGACGAATTGACACGTTTCGAGTGCTGCGGAATAATATTATCATGTTGACCCGATATTATAATATTGTCTTCTTTTTCTTCTCATCTGGCTTGTATAACTTTACAAAAGTTTTCACCACCATATGCACCACTACCCTCGCGTACCCCTAAATTATCCAAATCCTTTTGAACCATATTCGATCATCTTTCCTGGGCTTTCCTTGGGACCCCTTTCCTTGAAATTATTGTTATTCTTTTATTTCTCAATTTCTGTTATGTTCGTAGTCTACACCTCAAGCCCGTAAGTCAGTCTAACTTTTATTATTGACATATACAATTACATAATAGTAGCACGAAACATACAGAGTAGCAATGTCTAAGATCAACAACAATAAGAAATATCCACCTACTATCAGGGATTGCACTACCAGAAATAAAAATATAGAGAACAGCGCGTTTGGAAAGAACAAGCAAGCGCTTGTGTTCTTCTTTTCTTTTTCGGTCAAAAATACCTTTTGTTATACGGTTATGCAAAGACCTAAAAGTGATATGTTCATCATGGAGAAACTTCTTACGGGAATGACCAAATAGAGACGCTTGACAAAACAGAACGACTCCGACTATAATGGTGATGGAGAGAAGAATTGCAAGCACGGGCGCCTGTCTTCCCGGTTAAACGTTTCCCTGCACCTGATGAGAACCTACCTCAAACCCGTCGAAAGTACCGGAATTGATTAAGAGTCGGGGTGTCCGAAATACGGGCTAACGGTGTTAAAATATGCGGCTGCGGGATATCGCGAAAAGCCTAAAACTATCAAGGTGAGAGCCGAACCGAGCACCAGAGATTAAGGAGAAGACTACAGTATCGCTAGGACGCAGCAAAATAGACTCGGCGATTACCAACAAAAAAGCCGTAAATGTCATAGTGACCGAATTTCACATACACGCACATACGATGGTTACACGACTGTGTGTGCGTTATTATTTTCCACGGCGCCGGACGCGAACTGAAAAAATACCATCGGCATGCTAAACTTCGGGAGACACGGATAATATATTATTATCGTTTATCTATATCCATATCATAATCGGCAGCAGTGCGCATTACTCACACGCATTGTTCGTATAAACCATTAGTATATACCATTAGCGTATATTCGTTGCGGTAAATACCGGGTAATGGCGCCGGTTACGATTCCGGTATGCGCGGCAATAAACTCGCATCGGACGCGTTTTCCGAATTTTTTCGTTTATTATTATCATATATATTATAATATATTATTGCATTCCCCGACTGGCACACACGCGCGCGATCACGAGTTCGCGACCACATAGTTGCACGGACGTGGTCGGCCGAGCACTCTCGAAATTCCTGTTGATTATTTTTTTTTTTTCGTTTCTCGGCGTTTATTAATTTTTCTCCGCCCGCGTTGGAAAATACCGTGTATATCTATAGGCGTGGTAGCCGTACGCATAGTCCAATGCCGGGCGTCCAGAGAGAATAATAACTTTTCCCCAGAAAAATCGTTTTCATCGCGCCGCACTTGACGTCGTCGTCTACGCCGTCGCCGGGTGACCGCGTTGAGTGTACTTCTCGGGAGTTTTAATTGAAATGCGCGCGCGCGCGCCTCCCCCGAAAATTTCTGCGCGAAAACATTTCGCATGACAAAAACACCGACACTCTTCACGGTTTATAATGATTTATTATTTTATTTTTATTTTTCTCCCTTAACGTGCGCCGGCACTCTCTCGACGAAAATAATATACCGCGCGTACATTATGGTTGAACAAGAACGACCGCGATACCGGCAGCAGCGGCGGTGGCGGCGGATCGTTTCCAGTCCATAGACTCCGGTTCGTGTCGAAAGTGATAAAGTGACCTAGACGGCGTGATATATACGGTGCTGTATAGAACTTCCGGTTTGGTCATGCAGAATACGAAATTTCGGGACGGTAGCGATAAAACACAGCTATTTCAAAAACCTCTCTGTGATTTGTACCACGTCGTTCAACTATATAAAACTGCGACGATGAAAAAATTAAAAAAAATAATTCTGGAAACTTTCTCGGGTTGGTTTTCGTAAATTATTATATTCACGCAGGTGCACTAAGGCGGTGCGTATATTGTATCGCATTACAATTTGTAAACAAAAGAAAAAAAAACATAATTTCCACAGTCATGTGAGAACAGTAGTAGGAATGCGAACACGGCTTTTGTGATAAAAAATTGAATGTTGCTTTTCAATGTAACGGAATAATGGGTAAAAAAAAAATCTTTACTGCCACTACTTAAATAACCATGTATTACAGTATTGGCTGCAGAAGCAGTATGCGAGTCGTTGAAAAATAGTTTTTGTGTTTCCACCGAACGAAAACGATTTTTCTCCTCCTTCTCCTCCCCCTTCCACGATAAACAATATATAGATATACATAGTATTATAAACCAACACATATTATGCACGGATATAAAAAGTATTATCTTTGTACCCCCGGTATACGATTTACGCTACATTTGCCTTTAGAAGGGGACTTTTAGACTTTCAAAATATTCAACTTTAATAATTCTGGAACAAGCCTATCCTATTTACCAAGAACAGTTATCGATTGAAAAAATTTGACTTTATTGCCGTAGTGATTTTTTTTTCTCTCTTTTTCTCTCTTCTAACGTCTTATAATAACTAGGATTATTCATTAACGTCATATCTGAACTTTCCTTCAAATTTTCAATACCCAGGTTTCCAAAATCATATTTTACCGCTTCAATCCGTCTTTTTCTAGGTTCCGCTATAGGTCTTTTTTCTTAAGGTTTCCATTCGATAACTTCTCTCATCATCATGTCTTCTTATTGAATAGCTTAATGCAAATGGAATCCTTTGGCTTTTAAGAAAGCTTGTTATTGATCCTTATTTTATCGTATCGCATAGCTCTCCATTGTACTTACTACGGTCAACTATAGTTAAAACTGTAGACGATCCTTTTTATAGTTTATTTCACCAATATCGATCAACAACCGATGATAAAATGATGATAAATATTTTCATTGTAGTGAAATACTATTAGAAAAATAAAAAATGACGACTAAATTGCGCCGTGTTATAATATTATATAGATGCGACATTAAATCCAAGTGCACTGTAAATTAATATAAATATTACGCACGAATGAAAAAAAAAAATGAACTTTTTTGCCAACTCTTTGCGCGCTATTCAGTGGCCTATAAATAATTTCTTTCTACTTTTTATCCAGAAATAAGCATTAGAGTCTGTTATGTACACTCGAACGGTTTGAAATCCTCGTTACGAGTCCGATAAACAATCGCGAGGAGACGCTGGGACGACGAAAAGACCGCATAATAATAGCTGCAGCGTTCGGTGATGTGCTCGGTTAGCTGTAAACTTTCAACGACAAATTAATTTGGCGACGCGCGTCCGCAAAGTAATCCGCAAAAAAAGTATTCGAAAAATGCTCGGCTTAGTGGGCCTGTCGACGAGTTCCGTATATTCAATTTCGCAATCCCTCGCTGCCACGCTGCGCCTGCGGCAACGGTAGATCCGTTTCGATTAGTGCGGTGTACGAGCTCTCGGGTTTATTGCCGTCAATTTTAAACAATTTCCTGATTTCGCTTTTAATTTATCGGGAGTCCGTAGACGTCGACGTCCTTTTATTTTCATTATTATTACACATTATCCCTGAATGAACATTCTTCTAAGAAGATTATTCCAAATATTAATTATTGGCTTTTCTTTGAATACTGCGTTTTGACACATTCGTTTTTTTTTTTCTATTGGACGCCTCGAAAACTATAAGTTTCCCTTGGATTTCACATGTATATTGTATAGTGGGGTAGTAGTGACAAACGATGTAACGATTTTTACATAGGATGAAAGGTTGTTGTAAAAAGTTCTCGACCCGCAGTATTATAAATTAAGTACAACCCTCTTATATTTAAGGGGTAACGTGGCGATAATTTTTTGATTTCCCTTATAGATTTCTTAAAAAAAAAAACCCGCGAAAAATTTTTTAGGAAAATATATAGCAATAACAATTTTAATATATTTAATTTTTGTTTTTTATTTTTCTTAAATTTTAATTTAAGATAGAAATAATAGTATAAAATCAGATATTTTTATACAATACTTATATAAGCTATTTCTAGACGAGTCATTTTTTATACATTTTGGCGATTTTTGATCAATTTATAGGCATTTAAAATGTTCAAGTTTATTTCGATTTCATTTGGTTCTATGTGGGCAGGTTGATTTTAGTCGAGCAGAAATGCTCGAAAACTATATACGAGGTTTACCGTAAGTTGTAGTTGGTGATTAAGAATAAACTCTTATTTTGGTAAAAATAAAATAAAATTGTAAAACCTACAGCCTAAGGGAGTGAGGAAATCCACCTACCTTTCCAAACTTTAAAACTACTACTGCTCCAAGCAAATATTCTTTTGTCTATTTCTGTCATCTGACGCCTCTCTTTATTGTACTCAGTGTTTTATTGTCACGAAATCCCTGAAAACATAATCCTTCCGTCTCGAGCGAGGTTTTCCTACAAGTTAAGTACTAAATAATGAAAAGAAAAAAATGATTTTTTCATCGGAAGGGAAAAATACCCCTGGTTTTTTTTCAAATTCCAAAACATGTGCAAATTATTGCGTTTGGCGGATCATGTCGTTCAAAATAAACACAAAATAATGGCGGAAAAAAATACAATAAAGTCTATTGGGGGCTGGAGAAACGTACGTGATCTAGTTTATCCTGCACACGTCCAATTACTATTTTTAATAATCGTGAAAAAAGAACAGGGCGTTTAAACAATGAACTATTTAGTTTGTACATTAACAATGTTTTACATTTCAGCACGTACGGGTCATTAATGTTACTGAAAAAATTACATGTTAGTCTGTATTTCTAAATCACTTCTTGTAATCGTAATTTTTTAAATGGGTTATCGGATACGCGAATGAGTATAAATCTAAATTCGTGAGAATATATAGAAGTATTATTATGTAAAGGATATTATAGTCACTGAATACAAGTTGTTCAAGTTTTAACAAAACTATGTGATAAACTACAACGCGATCGGGTGTGTGAAATTGAGGGAGGGGGCGTGGTTCGCCCTTTTATCGATGAAATATGTATTCTGGCCGATTTCCAAAAAAAAAATGTCGATCGTGACGGAGAACATTTTTCAAAGTTTCGTTCGGTGCGGTTGCATGTATACAGCAGAGTACATAACACGACGAGAAATCTTAATACCCGCGGTCTGTCCAGGGTAAAAGCGTATCATATTTTTTTTTCGCTTTACAACAGGATGAATACATTATTAAAATTATATATTACGGGTGTTTAACAGGGCCTCGGCAGTGCGAAAAGTGTCTTTATTTTAACGGTACTGTATATTATCATTATGTTATACGGCGTGAACGTTACATCATAATATTATATTAATAACGGTAAAAGGGTTTTTAAACTCACGCGTCTAAAAATTGCGTACGGTTCGAGAAGAAACGTTATAATATAAGGCACGTAAAGTAAATGCCACGGGAGAATGATAATATATAATTATATATATACGTATATAAAGTATGTAGTTATACATTTTACGACGAAATTGTCATTATAATACGCACGTTTACGAGACTGACGCGTTTTCACTATAGGATATATCGTTAGAATAAAAACATTATCTTGAAATTTTAAAAAAATAAAAAATAACATACATGTATATAGGTGTATGTTATGCGTGTACGTTGTATTAAAAACCAAACACTCCGCGGGCCCGAAACGCGAAAATAACCCGAGGGCGCATAATAATAATAATAGTACGCGCACGCGTCTGTTCGTATAAAACGCGATGTAAAACGGAAGTGTATAATATACGCGGATCTCGTAAAACAATGTGTATAACGTTACACCGCACCCGACTATATTAATATTAATACACGCACCGGCTTTGCACGGCAGCAGTTGCGCTAAAACTTTTAAAACAGCTATAGCAGTGTATATATATATATTGTGTGTAAATGTTTTGTCCCCGTCCCTTTCGCGGTTTAATTTGAATAGGTCGTGTTGTAGTTTCGACCGACCGCACCGGAATACCACACCGGTGCGGACCGGTGATCGGTTGGGACGGTCTTCGTTTGCGCGTCACTATTGTCAATTTTGACTTTTTCTATAAGACGGTTGCGCATCTTTCGATTTTTGTGTTAAAAATCGTTCGCGCATCGACCGGTGAAAAAGTCATACATCAATATTATTTAACAATAAAACTGAAAAAAGGTGTATTTACCCAAAAACTTATGTTGTTTTCCAAGCTTAAAATTCACACATCTCTAAATTTGCTATTCAATTTTCAAATATTGTGTAGTAATTTCTGTTTTAAAATATATATATATGTATATTATCTACCGTAATAATATTGTGTAGGTAACCCAGTTAGGTTTCATTTCGTGAAAATAATGGGACATTACAATATATCAAATATTGCTTTACAATATTATTTTTAGTGCGTTTCAGCGGTTTTTTAGTTTCAGCCGTTGATGCGCAAACGATGTACAATATTTTGGCACAGGTTTGCATGATACGCAAATGATTTACGGCCGATCAGTCGCAAATGCACGTGCGAGGTAATTTTTAGACGCGGGTAGAAAAGTAACGGGACCGACATCGTTGAATTCGCACACAATTCAAATACTGCTGCGCGATAAGATCGGTGATTATTTGTTTGTTTTTTTTTTGTTTGGTTGTAATGGTCGAAACCGTCTTCTCGAAATAAAGTCGATAACATCCGAATAAACGTAATGCGGGAGCTAAACGTGTACGAAGACTGGAACAAAGACGCCCACGCTCATAGACGCTATGGGCGCTATAATTACTTTGAAGTAGAAAAAAGAACAGACGAAATCGTCGTAAACAAATAAAAAAGTGTCCCGTTACTGTTCTTCCACATCTCATAAACATGTAAAGGAAATAAAAACACAAGACTTTTAAAAATGTTATAGAGTTATGAATCATGACTGGGTAGCTCCGTTACGAGAGGGTGAATCGATAACTACCCGGGCTACTGTATGCGTCAGGAGACACGAGAAAATCACGATTTTTTTAGGTTCAATATTCTTCATGGGAGGACATGTCCCGCTCTCTTCACCCCTACAGCAATGGGCGCCCATCTATGCGTGTAGCGATAAAAATAAATAATTATAACATCATACGGTATAATGTACACTCTAGTGTGCTCCTATTCACTTTGGGTGTGACCAGGGGCGTCGCCTGCAGAGACTTGTTTGGGAGGGAGAATAAAGTCATATTTCTTTTTAGAAAACTGTATAACAAAAAACAATTTTCTATTTTATAGCTTAATAATACTTAATACTATTAATATAATAAAGTAGTAATAGATAGTAGATATCTTTAACTATACACTTGTACGTGTCTGTAATTGTCCATAGAATATATATATATATATATTTTTAAACAAAAAAATGCGAGGTTAGGGGACGAGGAATCCTAGGGCCACGCCCTGGAAACGTTTCTGGTGTGACGATCCCGCAGAATAAAAACCACGGAACATAATAATAAAATATCCAATGAACCTCGAGCGGACGGAAACGTCATAACGTTGCAGGTTCTGAAAAGTGAAACACTTTTCGCCAAAACGATTGAAATATCAGGACAATACGATTGACAAAACAGTAATTATCGGATGATTATAGGAAACTCGTCCGCTCCGAAATATTATTATGGTAATTTTTGTATTATATAGTTGGATTACGTTCAAATTATCAAAATGGCCGTTCGCTCGGTAAAACACATTTTTATCGAACGGTTAAACGAACCGAAATTATCGTAAAAAATAAAATAACCACGTTCTCCGGCAACGGAAAACTCGTTTATTGCTTTGTGATGGGTGCGCCGACCGTCCCTATACGGGCAAAAGCACGCCGGAAATGTCGTGTAATTTTAACGCAAGATATTGTAATATCGCGGTACAATAATTATTGTAATATTCCGGGTTTAATACGCGACGCAGTAAACGCGCAAAAATAACGAAACACGTTTTACGCGCGCATAATATCATTATATTATTGTATTATTGTATTACGCATAGCAGTATAATATGGACTAACCGGAAGTTTCGTTTGCAGTTGTGGTCGTGGTCGTGGCCGTCGTCGGGAACGCGTGTTGCGGCTGCTGCGGCGGCACGGAGAGAATTAAAGGCGACACGGCGACCGGACACACGCGCGCACTGGAACAATCGGAGCGGTCGCACGGGAATTTATATACGATTCCGGTACCGCCCCGCTTCGACCGCACGGCCAGCCTGCAGGGGAGGACGATCAGCTGTACCGCCGTCTGTCGCGCCCCGGCCGAAAACGCCCCCGGTTTTCTTGACGGAGCGTCCGCCAACTACACTGTACACGGCGTTTTTGGCCGCCGCCGCCGCCGCCGCCAAAGACCTCGCGAGTGATAACGTCAACGCCGCCGTCACGACGCTCCTCGCACGCACACGTGCCGTCGTTTTGCACGCGAAACAAAACCCGGTCGCTATCGCGAGGTCCGTACTACCCCGATGGGAAACGAGCCCGGGGATGAAACATCTTTTATTCTACCGGCGCCGATACATTGGTACACGGCGACCGCGCGGAGCTTATTATCATTTTCTGTCGCCGATGTACTTTCCCCCGAAATAACGACCCGCGGACGGTTCGCTGTTATTACGGCCGACCGATCGCCCGAGCCCGACCGCAGCCTCCGAACGCTTATTACGATAGACCCGTGAACGACCTACTGCGGTCCCTGACGGTAAACAAAAACGCGTTCGATAGCATACAACAACCCCTACCTAGATGGCTCGTTACCAGCATCTCGAACGCCATTTCGCAGTTTAACAAAACAACTGAATCGTGTCTTTGTTAGATAAAGGAGAAAAGATTCTAGCGGTTTACCGTGATTATTATATTTTTCAATTTCACCTCCCGTTGCAAATTCGTGCGCGCGTTGCTGGTCGTGAATGACTCGTGGGTATGGAGGAGACAGTAAAAAAACGATCACTCGGCGTCAGTGCGATTTCCTGTGCAGCGGAAATTATTGCTGAAACAAGGGCAAGACTATAAGAGACTGGGCAGGCTACATTTGCAGATTGTTCCTTAAAAGTCGTCAATAAAATATTAGTTTATGAGCGAAAAAAAAATAATAGAAAAAAAGTCCGGGAAAAAAACCGGATTAATAAATTTGATTTTAAAACTTAATAATTTGTCAGTCGGATTTGTTTTCAGAAACAGTATAAAAAAATAAAAATAATAATAACAATAAAATCTTGACTTTTTATATGAGTTTTTTTTTTTCCTAGGATACGTACATATAATGGGCATCGTAGCGAACAAATATGCGATTCAGTGAAAGACCATCAAAGGAATATTACGGACATAGGCCGCTGCATCAACGTACGAACGTAGGGATAAAAGTAATCGCGTTTTATTTATATAACAGCAGGTATATAATATGTTGGCCTTATCGTTTTCGAAAAATTTGTCGGTTTACCGCACGTGACTTTTTTTTATATTATGCCAACCGACGAGACTTGAATTCTTGACTCGCTGACTGAACACGCCGTATCAATAACGCACAGACTACGCCACTGGGTCTAGAAATTTTGCGCAAAGGTTATTTTTATTGTAACGTAGAAAAAGACCGTCAAGAAAAGGTTTTTTCTTCAAAATTCAACCTCTTTAGTGGTTAAGAACGGGCGTCGACGTTTTTACAAAGAACAATTAAAAACGCACGCGTTTAATAACCCGAAACTTCGAGTTTTTTTACCATCGAATAATTCCGTTTACCGATAGTATCCGGCCCCCTTACGAGGGTCGAAAAAGTGGTGTAGAAAAAAAGCGTGTAAAAGTCGTTCTATACATTTATGCAATTAACCGGGACGACGGCAACGGTGTTTCACAAAAGTAAACGATTTGGGTTTTTGTTTACGGTCTTAAAACGCGCCTACTTGTAGATATCAAATACGACTTTGGGCGAGCGTACAGAAGCCGCGCAATTTTGAGGGGGAAATAATTTCGATATTTTCAAGTTAACTGAATATGCAAATATATAGATGGTTTTTAAACGTCGTCTCGCTATATTTTTTCTGCAGTCCTCCATCGGGGCGTACAATCGCATGCGTTTTATCCGCATATCGAGACTATAAATCGCACGTACACCCCGCGTAGGAGGCGTTATAAATATCTACGCGGGCGAAGCAGCTATGTTGACGATATGGTAACTGCCGGCCGACTTCTATAAATAATATTATCGCATCGTTCTGCGGTGCGCTGGGTCGCCGCCGAGCGTTTCAAAACCAGACCGCGAAATATATTTTATTATTATTATTATTATTGTTATGTGTCGGTGTACCGGCGTGTATATAGAAAACGTCATTATAAAGTGCGTATTCGGTGTCCAGGATACAGGTCGCCGCGAAAAGAAAAACGCGAGAGGGTTTTTCGCGAGCGCTCGTCGGTGAGGAGGTACGGGTGGCGGAGGGGGGGAAGAGAGGGAGGTTGGCCGTGATAGTCTGAGGATGAATTATTACCGTTTCGCGCGCGCGCGCGCCTACCCACACCCGCGTTCGTTTCGCGCGGACAGTTTTTACCGGAAAGATGCGCTCGGCGTGTGTTCGGTGTGGCGTACGGTGCCGGTGCGGACGCGGCGGCGGCGCCGCGGATGCGCGGGACGCGGGCGAGGACGCGACCGCCGAGTTAATTTCGCGTTATTAATAATATATTACAACGTGTGCCGCCACTGCCGCGCGGACCAGTCAAAAGCTGACTGCCTGCAAATGTTCCGGACTGATCTGTCGTCATAAATTATCAAAACTTATTAGTCTCTCTATGTATATTGTACGTACGCACACGTGCACGCACACACATACGTACATGTATACATATAAAATGACGTATAATATGTACACCGGTGCAGTGGCGGTGGCGGCGGCGGCGGTGGCAAACGGTGGCAGACGTGTTAAAATTATTAATATTCAATTATCTCGTGTTCCTCGACCCACCTCTCCGCCGTCACGGCCGCGAAAACATTTTGGAATTATTCGCGAAAACGCCCGCGGCGAGTAGGCAGTAGAGACCGTTTGTAATGGCGCCATTTAATAAGGCACTATATAGTTAAAATTAGTCGTCACGACCAAAATGACAAAATTTAATATGAAAACTCGATTATGTAAATGTTATGTGAATATGATATTATTGTATTACAATCAATGAGTCAAATTTGTATTGCATTAAATCGTGATTTCATACGTACAGAAAAAAATTAAATAAAGAAAATACGTTTTATTGTTTCAAAATTAAATTAATTTTGTATTAAAAAAAAAAAAAAATCTGTTTTCTTGATTTGTATACAAATTATGTGGTATTTTCATCTAATATTATCGGTTGTTATATTATTTATTACCTTCGATAAAAATTGGATACAGTCATTATAGGTAACAGATTTTTCAAATATGACTGAAAATCACCCGTGTAGTCATTTTATCTTGTATATCAGAGGTTCCCAACCCGTGGTACGCGAAGAAATTTTTTTATTACTATTTTCATTCAATATTATTTAGTTTAGTTTGGTTTATTTGATATAAGCTAATTTTATAAATAAATTATTATATTATCAAAATAATATTTAATGTCGATGACATGGGGTTTTTAATCGTAGCAATTTAGAATTTTAGATAATGATAAGCTCTATATGTTATTATAGTTCTTATCGATAAAGCACTTTCTTATAGTTTTAACGTTGGTGTTATTTGTATTATATTTTATACAATATGGTTATGGCCACTCAATTAGCGATAACGATTATTAGAAAATATACGAACGAAATGTCAACGAGTTATTTTAGTGTATCGCTATTTCATACGTCTTGTATGTCGTATGAAATGATCTGTATTTTAGTGGTGTTTTATTTTACAAAACTTTTAATTAAATTAAATTTGTACGTAAAATTTAATTATGAAGAGATTTCTTAAGTGTAGTGATGATACTACTTCCATTGGAAACCCAAGTAAAAAATCAAAAACACAGCCAAATTGTAAGTACGATGTGAATTATTTGAAATTTGGCTTTGTGATTAAACCGGAAACATAAAATAGTGAAAACCCTATTCCCCTATGCGTTATACGTATGTAAAGAGACACTTTCAAACCAAAGTATAAAACCTTCGCTATTAAAACGTCACCAACAAACTAAACACCCTGAAGCGGAAAATAAACCAATTGAGTTTTTTAAATGAAAAACTGAATTTTTTAAAAAAGAATCTAATTGTATGACTGAAGAATGATACACATTGCATACCATTCTTCAATCTAAGGTTATTAAAATCGATACGTCATTATAAACGGTGTCGACTGTATAATATTATACAATGATTTCAGTCGCAAACACGCAACACTGCAGTGCAGTTGGTGAAAATTATTATAATTCCCCATCCCACTCCTCCACTTCTCCCCATGACTGTGAAATAACGCGTGGGGTTTTTCTATTCACTTATCTATCAAGTCTTTGTCAAAAAAAAAAAAAAAACAAGGAAAAAAAAGTTTCCAACCAACCGCAATTTTACAAATAGGGTAGATTTTCACGCACACAAGCACAATACCCGAAATCCATCACTACGAAATTGCGTTTTGCAAGTGTGTTCTTTTTTATCTTATTTCTTTATCTGTCTCTTTCTCTCTCTCTCCTTTGTATATAGCGTCCACTTATCGAATTTGCCGGTCAACCGAACCGTCCACCGTAATTTATACCGGAAGTCTCCTCTCGCACCGGACAGGACGACCCCTAATCGTATTTATCCCCACCGACCGGCAAGTTAGAATACATTATTATTTCGACTCTTGCATTTGAATTCCGTCCGCTCGTTTCACCACCACATCCGGAAACCGTATTTACAGACCCTATCCGAGTTCAGCCCAAACGGTATGTAAATGGGCAAACAAATCGTCATGGTTTTTCATCGAATAGGACCTATACAGACTTTAGGTTTGCACTCAGGATACTCCTCTAACTTCATCGGAATGGAATCGGGTTCAGACAGACGAATATACTGCAGATTGTTGATGTTTTGAAACAAATTCTTAAAACCATCTAGAACCTCTTAAAACTACCTTGGTTACGTTTTGGCTCGGATCGAACTCGGATAGGATTTCTAAATACGCCATCCGGACGATCCCCGCGAACGTTAGCGCAACGTAGTGCCGTACGATAGCGGCAACAAAAGAGGCTAATATTAAAATATCACTCGTCCTGCAGTACCTTTGTTTTACTACTGGACTATCTTCACTGGTGAAAAAAAATACTACGGTTACCTATATATATATAATGTATACAGAGTTTTCTTATATTATTATATTAAATAGCCCTAGACTTCTCTCCAATCGTACATATTATAGAATAGCTTTTCTTATTTTCTTATCGATCTGTAGGTTGGTCTTCTACATTATGAACGGTCGACCGCGGGACACTCGTCATTCGTTTCGGTTCTCCATAACCTCCGGCTTCCGCATCCTTTCTAATTTATCCGACATACGAGGTGTGGCTATTAGATAACGAGACTGGTTACGAAATAGTGTTTTATTATAAAAGTTATTCTACATTCAAATGCTCCCCTTCAATATACTCTCCTCCCCTCACCACACAATGTTTCATTCGTTTCTTCCATTGCTCGAGGCAGTGCTGGAAGTCTGTTTTCATAAGACCATTCAGGAGTTCCACCGATTTTTGTTTCACCTCTTCCATCGACTCAAACCGGATTCCTTTTAAGGCAGATTTTATCTTCGGAAACAAGTAAAAATCGCAGGGTGCCAAGTCGGGTGAGTAAGACGCGTGTTCGAGTACTGGAGTGCCTTAAGCGGCCAAATAACGCTTCACGCTTTATCCTGGTGCAAGATCCACGATTTGTTATTCCACAATATCGACCGTTTCTTACGAACTCATTCGCGCAATGTTGCCAAAACTATCAAATAGTAATGTTGGTTCATAGTTTGACCCTCTGGAACCCATTCAGTCATCACGATGCCGTTGATATCGAAGAAAACAATTTTGAATTTGGATTACGACTGAATTGGATTCCGGTGCACTCTCGACCTTCAGAAAATAATTTATACCACTCAAAAACACGCGCCCGAGATAGGAAATCCTCACTATAGGCCTCTTTTAACAACTTATAGCACTCAGTTGGAGTTTTTTTTAGTTTAACGAGAAAATTTTACGTTTATTCGTTGCTCATATTTTTCGTCACACATGGTTTTCGGCACGAGAAAAAAACACGTTCGTTTCAAACCACTACTGCACAAATACTATAATAGTGACGAAAACGTGTTTTGGTACGTGCATACATAAGATATCTAAATACCCAACGCATTACTCGTTTTTTTCACTACCCATTTAGGACGCCCTCTAGACGAGTAGTCTCGTTTTTTAATAGCCACACCTCGTAATAATTGCTAGATCTCCCTACAGGTGGTCTTTTTCCTTATTCTATTGTGACTTTTATTGTTACGCTGCATGGCTATAGTCTAAGTGCATATCCTTCCACCTTCCGCCGTCTCCTTTTTATGGTGTCCATCAATAATAGCGCATTTCTCGTCGATTATCACGAGTACTAGGTGGTTGCTTTCGCGCCATCTATTCAGCTAATATTCCACCAGTCTCCAGTTTCACAGTGCTTCCAATGTCTTTCTGTCAGCGTCATTTATGACCCTGCGTCTCACTCTCATACACAATCCAATGTTCTGAACGCGCAGCTCGTAGTTAGAATATATATGCACATACAGCTACAGAATAGCAATAGAATAATATAATATTTCGTATTCTATACCGCCGGACAAGCGCGATTTATATGGTGTCTCCGGACTCCGGAAACAATAAATCATAAAAAAAAAAATAAAAAAATGCGTTTTAGATAATACTACTATACCACTGCAAAATACGGCTGCAACGCGTAGATGGCCGTAATAATATAAAACGATTACGCGTATATGCACATAATAATATAGAACGTTTTATTTTCAGGCGATTTAGCTTTATTGACGTTATTACATCGGCTCCAGAGGATTACGCGAGAAATAATAATACACGCACTCACACACACACACACACACACACACACACACACACACACACAAACACAAACACAAATACACACGCACATATATATATATATATATGAGAGAGTATCTATATTATCTTTTTATCTACTGCGCGAACAAACAATATTAACACAGTAGGCACGCGTGTAATTTATTTCGAAAAACGCGGGAACAATAATAATATAACAATATACTCGTGTAAACAGTAAGGACACGAGTTTAAAAGCCGTATAAACGTAGTTTTGTTTTTTACCTACAATCTACATACTATACGCTTACCTATACAAAAATCGTTAAAAGAAAAACGTATAAATAATATATGACCGATATAATATTAATAGAAACTACCGCTTCCAAATAGTTCCGATAGTTGTCTGCAGTTTAGACGAACTATCCAAAAATTCGTTCGAATATTCTTTGTCGGTGACCGAACACTTGTACACGGAAAAATTAAGGAATATTTCGGAAAACTATTCAAATAGTGTTTTCTATAATTGAATAGTTAAACTATTCAAGTAGTTTTCAATGCAGAGAATTATGCGGCATTAACTATACCTAACAATAAAATAAACGAGCGTTACTTATTATATTAATGATTATAAAATTAACACATAATTTAAACATACATATCTTAATAAAAACAATTATTTATTTGTTTATTTATGATAGTAAAAATTAATTATTTTGTTGTCGTTTAAATTTTGAAAGTTTATTTTCTTGAAATTTTCAAGAAGTCATTTTGTTAAATTCAAAAATTTAAAAACACATGAAATTAGTATCAATATTCAAATCTATATGATCATGTCTCATGGCGACATTTTAACAATACTGTTTTTTTATCAAAACAAAATTAATTTAATAATCGTATCATGTATTAAAACTTTTTTAGATTTTGTGCAAAGTAAGAAATGTATTGAATTTATTATAATGTTTATTTTTTTTGTCTCTAACTGAAATCTTTATATAATCAAAAACTTAATAGAAACTATCCCATTTATTAAATGAGAGAAACTGGAAATTTATAGTATAATTTTTGTATATTTCCGGGTTACTTTGGCAGCAAGGGAAAATCAAAATCATATCTGCTCGAAATCATTTTCCGTTAGCAACAATCGTGTATTATAAATATAAATAAAATTAATATTTATATCCTTCATTTTAATATTCTTTTTAAATTAATGACATACTTATTAGCATTATCGGATTTTTCTTTTTATTCCACTTATATGTTCATCAATACAATACCGACACACGATTATTATAGCAGTGAATAATAAAAACGATCTCCGAGAGAAATTATTCGGGCCGCGGACGAAAATCTTTTTCGTACCCGAGTTTGACGGTGACCATCGGTAGCGTATTGATGCACAACAGCATCTATACTGAAAAAAAAATCGTTAGATAAAATATTATATACAAGTCATTGTATACCGGAGAGTTTATCGTTCGGGGTCGACCTTAACGTCGGTGCACCGGGAAAAATACGTCTTATTTCATCCGGACAAACGTCGCCGGATGTCAAATCCTTATCGGGTCGCCGTAAATTTAGTTTCCCCGTGGGGACGTTTTGTCGCGTAGCGTACCGCACTCCGATGAGAAGGTCAAGGAGTCACGCCCGTTCGACGGTGTTTGACGCGCGTATATTATCGGCCCATGACGGGAAAACATATATCGGGGGCGATACGAATTTAACGAGAGAAAATATATTATTTTGTGAAAATATTAAAAGGTCATGCTACCTCCCGAAATTCAATAGTAAAAACTGTTTTGTTGGGGAAAAAAAACTACTCTGGACATAGACTTAATAGTAAATAAATCGAATCGTCACCAAAGAAAACAAGACAATATGCACTGTTGTGCTACATGCGTTGTTTTTAATATGTTTATATTACAAATACAATAAAAATTATTAATATTTGAAAAAAGAAATTTGATTTTTCACATTTATCTATCTCGAATAACTTATTCTGTAATAATGATATCGACAATCTAAAACCAATGTTCGTGAAAGTTCTAATTGTTTTAGAAACTTTTCGTCATAATGAAATGATTTTTTGTTTCATAAACGTTTTTGTGAACAACAAAATTGATTGTGCTAATGACACGGGACTGTTTGTAAATGTAATTAAAAGTGAATTTGAATATTTTTGAGTTTCATTTGTTCAATAATTTCGAGAAAATCTTCTATACGTAACACCTTAAATACGGGATATAGCACGTCCTCTTAACCGTCTGTTTTGTCGGTTTCCCGAATTCGACGGTATAATAGAACTATATTTTGCCGGATGTAAGTCTGTTTAGTAATTTAATAGTATCAATGGAGAACTTGTATAAAGTAGTGGCTCGTCTGCTGTTCTAAGAACGCCGTATACCACGAAACTCTCCGTTTTACTTCAAATAATTATTGTGCTAGTCTTGTGTATATACATTAAATTATATTCCAATCATGTAGAGCACACGTACAGTCATGAAACAAAAAAAAGAGTATTATACTTTAGTAACTTTAGTATAAAAAAAAAACAGAGGATACGGTTTTCGGATTAATATTCCAAGTTTAGACTTATTCTATAGGTGCGTGTTATAATATTATTAAAATTTGGACGTAAAACGGCGATGTCCTGTTCGAAATACGATTGGGAGACATAATCTATCTGTACTCGCTTGAATGTATACGATAAAATAAGAGTGACACACTAAAAAAGCGGTAATATTAGATTTTGAGGGAAGCGAAGAATGTATTAGTTATACTGTATTTGTTTTCATCTATAAAAAACTTTTTTATCAAAAATCCTGCTCCAATCAAAAACTTTATAAGAACTTTCTTGTAAAATTTTTATCTTGTCGATGAATTGAAGAGATTATTTTATATTTGTCTCGTAGTTTTTTTAATAAATGGAAAAAAACTCCGCAATGTGAGTTGTATAATTTTCGTTGATTTACAGACAATCTAGTTTTCGTAAGTCACGTACAAATATAAATTCAACCGTTCTATGTTATATCCTCCCTTCCAACACTTTCCTAATAAAGCACATAATCAGTCTTTTTTGAAATTATATATGTAAATAACAATAATTATTGTGTTGATGAAAAACTCAGATAAAAATTCGAAATTCGTCCCGTGATACTTTATATTACCTGTACTTTACCATAAAACTATTGATGACGAAAATATCAGTTGTTTTGCTGTTTTCCCTCGAGTATAATACCTAATATATATATTATAGATATATATATAGGTAACAGTTTTGCGGTCGATATGCACTGCACATTATTATTATTATTATACGATTTCACGAGCGAACGATTTGCCGGTCCATCGGCCGACGACCGCATTTGTATATACATACAGGGTAGGTATTACACGATACCATCTCCTCTATCCCTTACATTATGACCCAAATGAGCCGTGGCCGAAGTTGATCGCTTCGGCCTATAGTAATAACCATACCGTGTTATCCGTTGATGTCATTATATTATTATTATTATTATTATTATTATTATTATTAGGTATACCTACGACACTAAACATCGTCGATAGCATACACTGAGAGAGAGAGAGAGATATAAGCGCTTACCGACGTTATATTATTGCTCAAAATCGTTATTATTATTGTTGTTGTTGTTTGGCGATAAAATTATATTTTATTAATAAATGTGACCATATACAAGATATTCGTGTAAACGGGAAGCTTGTGGAAACCATGTAGGTACAAAGAGGGTAGATATTATTGATTCATTTGTGAAATATCAATTTTTTTTTTTATTCCATGAACAATACACATGCAATAATTATTGGATAGTATAAAAATATATAATAATAACAATAATAATAATGTAATATGATTAATATTTGAAATCGTTTCTATAAAGTCTACCGTGATCCACCTTGATTTCTATGCATGTATCAAAAATACAAGATTAATTTCATAAACAATAAGACAGCCGATTGGGTGTTATTACTGACACCAGAAAAGTGGCCGACTTTCCGTATTAAAAAGATACATGTTTGCCTTTTATTGAAAACTGCGGATTAACTATCGATTTACCCGAAATCAAATTACATAAATACCTATTTAGAGAATTTAGTTATAATAAAAATCTGATTTAGTTATATCAAAAAAATTATTTAGTAAAACATAAGAACGTAAAGTATTATTTTACACGCAGAATCACTGGCCAACACTAATATAGAGGTTGGTTAATTTACATATTTTACTGTTTTTACAGCAATGATTCAACTATAGGAATAAATCTGAACAATATACAAAATAATATATGAACTCATTTCTTATCATTAAACAAAAAGGTATTCTCGGAGTTCTCTGATACGAAAAGTCGGTTGTTGACATTTTACACTCAAAGATAATATACAGAGAGTCGTCTATCTATTCGTTTAATAATCGACGGTGTCATCATATACAATACGCGGTTTTGTTTCGGAGACATTGCTATTGCTATTGTTTTTTTTTTTTTTTTTTAAATGTAGGTTTGATAATATACAGACTGATTACAATTTTTTTTTTTTACACAGCTAGGTTTTAATATTTCAGTATGAAAATTCTATATAATATTTGAATGTACGCTGAAATAGTTAATTAGTATACAAATGTCATAGGTTTAAAAATAATATATATTTACGGTGTATTTTAAACATGTATTATTTCTATAGAATATTTTTTTCATTTTTTTTTTTTTCATTTCCTAACAGCAATATGCTATAAATATTGCATGGTGGTTTCGATTGCATTTTTCACCATATACGTGCACAAATTATTATTCATAATAATTATAAAAGTCTGTTATTATGTGCGTAGGATATTATTAATTAACCGTGTTGTATAGGCAAACAATTTAAAGTGCGTTAAATTAAAAAAAAAAAAAAATTAAAAATATAGGTGCGGGGTACATGACACTTCGTATTATGAATTTAATGTTTGGGTGAACAGAAAAAAAAAGTGATTAAAAACACGTGTACATATAACATTATAGTTTATTGTTTCAGACGATGTGTTGTTATCCCTTCATCAGACTATAATTTAAAAAAAAAATGCACACATTGACCATTTTATTAAATTTTCGTTTAAAACATAACGGTGGTGTTATTGTAGACGTGAGTAGTTTTTTTTTAATAAAATAGCTTTCAAGGGTTGTGTAGATAATTTACTGTGAATTAATCCTAATAAATTCAACGTGATGGGAAAATATTTTATCCCGATATTAATTATATAGCTGCCTGAACAAAGAGACGACAAAATCTGACCGATAACAATACAAATATTATTTATTATATTTTATTTACCGAATAAATGTATTAATATTATATTATGTTTCAGACATTACGGTATAGGTTTGAAAAAAAAAAAAAAAAGTAGCTGATACTGTTAATGAATGTGGTAATGTTTTAGGGGGGAAATTGAAAGGTAGGACATTATATTATACGGTGTGATTACGTTTTTGCGTAACACTAAATATATCGGCCGAATGATCTAGGGTTTGAATTCCGTTTTCAGCAAGTATAAGAAATATCGAAAAACGCGTTTTAAGGATATATTTTAGATTTTTTTAATCCTTTCGGTGGGTACGTATGTTGTGTATGTTCATACACTCATATGCGACTGCAATACGAATTACTTGTTTCGAATAGTAATGCATATTTTTGATATAAGATAATGAAAATACTGAAATATATTATAAAATGTATATTTCAGTACCCACATTACACAGTTCAAATCCAAGGCCATCCAGTCGAAATAGTTAATATTATTTAGAAGAGTAATCACATTTTAGATTCATTAAATTTGTATTTGTACCCAACGATAAACAATTGCTAAAGGAGTATGATTCTAAGCAGAGTATTATTAATCGTATTTAATCACTTGTTATCGAGGTAACCCAGAAATCACAAAATTTATCAGTTTTTCTAATTTATTAAGAAAACTAAAAGTGATATAAACAAAAATGACTGCCCTAATGCACTAGAACAAAAGTTCTACAAAAAAGTTCCTATAAAGTTTTTTTATTTGAGCAAGATCACAAACGCACAAAAAAAACACAGTAGATAAAACAAATACATTACTCGTTTTACTCAGAATCTAAAAAATCATTAAATGAAAAAATAATAAATATAATACAGATTGTTTTTTTTTTCATTCCGTTTTTATATCATTTTCGGTCGATGGAAAAGATATTATAAAATTCTTTACCTAAGTATACTTGTATACTTTTTAATTTAATATCGCTATCACGCATACACGCACAACTGAATCGGCACAGTATAATACAACGATGAGAAAATGTAAAAAAAAAAGAGGGGATGAGAAATGTTTAATGCCAACTAACTATACTCGATTACCCCTCGATTTTGTCGGTAAAATTTATAAATATTATAAGACGGTTGGTTTAACCGGCGACTGAATATTAATCGTACATTTTTCATTACGAAATACATAATATAAAACTGTGCTTATTTATACGCCAAACGATAATTGTATACATTATTATTATTATTTTTTTTTGTTGTTGTTGTTGTTTAATACCCACTCCCGAAATGTTCTATACACAATAATAGTAAAGTGGTGCGACGGTTGTGCAATTTATGAACGTCCAATTACCATAAGTTGTTTATATTTAAATTATGTTGAGAATATATAATAACAATGTGCACAACACTATAGAAAGTGTATTGTTTTTTTTTTGTTTTACATTATACAATTTTGATGAAGTATACGTGGTTTGAGAAAAAAGAACCACACCAAATACAATTTGATTTTTTAAAATACCACCACAACTGTAAGGTCCGGGGTCCTGCTGTATTATTGTGCTTTCCATTTTGTTTTTCTAATTTAATAGTAAGTAAAAAAAGTATATAATATTATATTACATGATTTGTCTCGAAGAAATTCGATTTAAATAAATGTACAAAATGAAAATACAGTTAAAAAAAAAAAACTTATATCTATATTTAATGTTTGTTCAAAATTACATAATAAATTCTACTGCAGATATAAATTGTAGAATAGTGTAAGCCGAACAGATGATTTTCGAAAGTAATAAAAAAAAAATCTATTCACCGTTCATCTATTACGTCAGAAAATCACTTTAAAAAAAACGATATGAAATATGTAGGATTGAATGGGGACAGATCGATGGACATAACTGAAAGCTGATAGAAGTGGTATAGATAGAAGCTGATAGATAGCAACGCTCAAAACTTTTGGTAGCAAAAGGTGTTGAAAATGTTCTAGACAGAACGAGTGTCATATAAAGAAGACATTTAGCATAAGGTAATCGAAAGGAGACTGATACGGACGACAATCATAGAAAGAAGAAATAAATTGATAGAACAACATAATATAAATATCCATAATAAACAAAGGTAACATTTATAAGTCAAAGAACAAATAGAAGGGAAGAAGGAAAACTGAAGGAAGAAGATCAGGACAGTAACGCATTAAGTATTCTGGATTTGTAGGGGAAGTTGATACGGAAATTGAGGAGAGCATAAACCATACATCGTTGAACCGATCGACGGGTTATTAAAAACTAATGCCAACGTAGTCATACATAAATATAAATATGATCTGTTTCTTTAAGCATAAGGTTATGACGGAATAGAAAGTTATTATAGTGCAGTCAAAATAAATTTAAAAGTATTTCATAAAATATAAATTGCGATTCAATTGATTTGTTACAGACAATGAAAATATAGAAATACATACACAATATAAAAATAGATGGTTCTGCAAACGTTATAAATGGCGATACATCGAACGCCAGCTTTTACTAAAATATCAATAAAACTACAGAAAATAACCATTTTATAGAATGTCATTTTAATTGCATTTTTTATATTTATTATACCACAATGGATATTTTTCACTTATACACATTACCTAAAAAGTCGGCATATAATTAAAATAGTTGGGACTTGGACAACAACGAATGACTTCACAAAGGAGTTTCAGTATATTTTTTGCATCACATATATCATATTCAGGGGCGGAGTGAGAACAAAATTCAAGCTGGTAGATTAAATTATTTTATCCAGGCGTTTTTTTATCGCGTTTTAATTTGAATCAATTGTGAAACCAGGATTTTGATACGAGGGGAGCTAAATACGTTTATACTTGAGACATGGGCAAAAATAAGACCAAGGGGGGAGGGAGATTTCAAACTCAAGCGGATTTAGAAATACTTTTCCATCAATATGCATTAAAACGTAATACTTTAAACGAAAATGTATATTAAAAAAAATCTCAATAGGTAGGTTTACTGAAATAAGAATATAATAACATTATAATAATATGTATCTCGGCATAACTTTTTACCAAATGTTTAATTAATACAAGTGATTAAAATATAAAAACATATTATAATATCAGATCATCGGAAAAAATTCCCATTTCCAGCCACATCGCGCCCGACCATATTTTGCTCTCTAATAATTATATTATGTTCTCGAACGCGAGTAAAACTTTTTCGGGATTAACAGTCGGTAATTTAAGAAGGTTTTTCGATTAGATACGTCTTATTATTTCGTTATGATATTACGATGTTGTGTTACATCGTTTATTTTATGCGGAATTAAAACGGGTACCAGATAAACGGCACGCGATCGATATTCAGAGCCAGAGGTGACGGGACGATATTGCAGAATCGCGCGGACTTTTGCGGGGTACGGTAGGTGGCGACCGGAGACGAGATATTTAAAATATGTTAACAATTCTATAACCGTTTTACAGACAATTTACACGCGTATTATATTACGTATATAGCCGCGAATAGCTTCGGCGTTTAGCGAGCGGGCGTATCATTCGGCGGCATTATTTTATTATTAACTCGTATACGTGCACGCGTGTTTGCGGCTCGTGCATAATAATATTATTTATATTATACGCATAGCATATTACGGAGAGGATAATAATAATAATATGTATAATACGACATGACGAATTTAAACGCGGTCCGCAACAACCGCGACGTACGGTAATATTAATAATAACTATTACTATTATCAAAACTATACAAATGATAACGTTAAACATAATATTTGCGTGCGCCGCGTGTTACGTCGACGGCGCGGGAATTTCGGGCGTTTTATCGGCACTGCGGCGCGTGGTCAACGCGCCCGAATCCGCAGCGGTCGCGTATTATTTCGCCTTTGTCCGGTGTTAACGGCCCGCTGCACAAACCGTAGAAAAAACCGAAATAAAACGACGCCGTTTAGACAGACAGCAGCGTATAGAGATTGTTGTCGCGGATCGGCGTCTCGAATTTATATATACGCGCGTTGAAGTTAAAACCCGATACCAGTGTTTCAGAAAAAAAAAATAATAATAATAATATAAATAACAAATGGATTTTTTTTTGTTTTAAACGTGTTTTTAGGTTTGTTCTGAGGCGATCGAAAGCGTCAATTTATTAAGGGGGTAGTGTTTAGGTGATTTCTAATCACGCCGCTCCCGCCAGTTGTTCTTTGTAAATAGCGTATAATAATAATAATACAGTTTATTATAAATATAATTTTATCGTAATTATTTAAAAACAAAATAACAATTGGAGAAACGGTACTTTTCTTTCCGAACGTAATAATAAAAGCTATTAATTTGCATTTAATTTTTGTTTAGAGACGTTTTGGAAATGTACCAACAATAAATGTCGAATATATCATTATAGGGACTTGTTTGCCATCCCGTCAAAGAACCGTTCTTTATACAAACGATAGGCCTTTGGAAAAACTGTGTTTACAATCGATACTAGAAACATTTTTTTGAAATCTTTCTTCACCGTTGTTGGTATTTTCAACGTGTTTATTCGTTTTAAACGTGACGTTTATTTTCGTTCGTACCTATATTGTACAACAGTGGTGACTAATCTTTTTTTACAGAAGGGCCATAAAAAAAAAAAACAATAATTCTTGATGGGCCGAGAATTTTAACTTTTACTTTGAAGTTAATAGAATATTGTATTTAATTGTAAGTACATCTTAATATATAGGTACAGTGATGTATTCAATTATTTATTATGTTTTGGTAGTTATAAATGAGAAAAAAAAATGTAAAGTGTAAAAATGTCTTTTTTATTATTCATTGAGAGTGTTAATTTTTGAAATTTGAAGTTGTTTTTTTTTTTCAATTTTTGGTTTTACTTGGTGGGCCGATTAATAAAATATGATCGCGGGCTGGATTTCGCCATGGTCGCTCACCACTGTTGTACAAAAACGGAGTTTAAAACGTCAATCGTCGCCGTCGAGCGAAGATATAAAGAAAATAGACAACGATATTGCATTCGCGTAACAATAAACACGATCAGCAATAAAAGTAGCGGAAAAATCGGCGTGTCTATAGAAATAATAATACGATATCGCGTATACAATAATATAATATACATTGGGTATATTAAACTCAAACACGACATCGGGTAAACGTATAAACACGGATATTATTGCGAGTTTGCGGGTATACTTATCGGCGAGACGGTAAACTGGCGCGTAATACGGGGGCCAACGTTGTTGTTCCGCGGGATAACGTCTAAGCTACACGCGCGCGCCGCGGAAAACTAATCTATAAGTATTTATTTGTTTAGGGGACGATTCGATAAAAGTCTCGGGCGATGTACAATACTACGTCTATGTATTTATAAAGCAGCCGAAAAGTTCCCCGAGCGGCGAAAATATTATAGCGGTCTTTCTTCGTGTTTAAGGGTGGGTGGGAGGGAAGGGGGGTTGGGTTAAGAGGAGAATAAAATACGAAATAAAAACGGGGAGGAAAAAAATAAAACTGCACGCTTAATGTTTCCCAGATAAAAGTTGTTACTGTTCCGTATAATCGTAAACACGCGTAAAAATTTATCACGATAAGCCCTCCCCGGGGTTCGGATATAATATCATATACCTATATATAGGTACTCGCAGTGTAATGTAAAGAAAGGATTCGAATAACTTTCGATTTTTCGCGCGCGAAATGGGTTTTCCGTACGCGCGTCTTTGGGTGTATATATATATGTATTATAGGTACCCCCGTGTTACAATCAAAAGTTATTCGCGTCCGAAAAAGAAAAATAAAAAACAAAAAAACAAAATAATCATAATTCATAATATACATATAATAATGAAAATATTTCGATCCCGGGCGAGCGTTAGACAGCGCGGCGGCGGCATTAAGAACAAAATAAAAAAATAATGAAAATAGGTACCTATGTATATAAATAAATAAATTACGTTTTCCGATAAGAATTTCGTATTTAAATTATTGTTTTTTCACGAAAAATACGAGTATGCAATATTATACAACCTAAACAATATTACTTTTGGCGTACTAAAAAAAAAAAAAAAAAAAAAAAAAAATGAAAAAAATGTTAACACAAAGAGAGAGGGGACCGGAATATGATAAACGACAAAACTTATAATCGAAACTCGCATATACACCTCCTATACAGTATTATAATATTGTAAAGGTACGGGAGCATATATTGTAATATTTTATCGTGTTTTTCTCCGCAACTTTCGTCGCCAACGCGCAAACATATACAAACAGATTAATAAACAATGCGATAATGCGACGCGTCAGTTATTCCATAGGGAAAACACGCACCCACAACAATAATATTCAGAAACGTAATTAGAATTTCGGTGCCCCGAAGCACTCAGAAAACGCCGCTTCTCTTATATTATATTATAATAATTGTAGAATAAGCGAAAAAATAAAGTTCCGCCACTTCTACTATCCCTGGCGGTAGAAAACACTCACCCCTCTCGCATATTAAAAGCAAACAAGGTATTAAGTAAAAGAAAATATTACCCACTGTGAATAAGGGGGAGGGTAATTGATAAATAATTTTAAAATTTGCTCCTGACAATATTACGGCATGTGAATTATATCCGTTGGAAACGGTAACGCGAAACAAAGAAACCGCGATTGAAAGAGAACCACGTGTGACGAAAAATATTTACGGCACCAACCCGAATTGAATGCGTGGAATTATTTTTCTCTATGAAATATTTTCAGTGAAGTAGCAAAAAAAATCACTTTGTAAGATCCCAAATCTAGAAGAATCGGGGAGCTAATAAGAGGCTACTAGGCGTTCACGCACTTCATCTTTTTCGATAATTTGATTGTATAATTTATATTTATGGGTGTATAATGTTATTGCAACATAATACGGTTGTTTTATAGGGTACGCATTAGCATCATAACTGTCAACCTATACACGGAGCGCTTCATATACGTTTCTAATTCATCCAAAAATGATATATCATAGATTTAAACCCTTCAGACTTTTCCCTCTGTTTGCGAGATTTAAGGCAGAGTTCAGGGGGATCTGCAATTTTCCATTCAAAAACCTATAAGCGAGAAGCTGATTTTCTGAACTGAAATTGCGATTTTCACGGGTCACGAAAAACCTGATTAACCGATTAAAAATATAAATTATATAAAATGTTCTAATAGTGATAACGTTGAACACAAATGTTGTTTACGTAAACACAATTTTTGTAACTTGGATGGCTGTAGTCACACAACATACAGGATGCACTCTGTATTATTCAATATTTTTATACAATTATACTTGTGAGCCACGGTAAGTAACATTGGAGACCTTTAATGCCTATAATATGTATGTTAACAATACACCTAATCGGAAATTAGAATTGATGTCAGGTCGAATAGAAAACATCATGTGAACTTAGTTTATTTGATGGCAAATATAACTTAAATATGTTTTTAAGATTCTGAATGGAGGGAGGAATGTATTGGTTTTACAATGATGTTTATTTGAAGTCCCTTTTCGTTGAATTTGGCTATAGTTAGTACTTTAGAAAGGTCATTTTTTTAAATTCTCAACAGCATTCGAGATAATGAGGAAAAGGTTATTTTGGTTAAAAATGATTAAAATAAGGTTATCTTTGGAAACCGTTTTTATCATATTTTTTTTTATTATCAAGTTTTTATTACTATAATCTATTATCTTTTTAATACGGTTGTTTTTGTTATGAAAACGTACATTTTTGAAAAAGCAATACTATTTACCGAGTTTCATTTAGAATCGTTTTTCGTTAGCAACCATTGAACGTTACGTACAAATATAAACTAAATTCTCCTCTACCTATATATTACCTTCATATAACTTTTCACCAACAACAGTGGCACACGCGAGGTATTTCCGTCCGTATTTCTGATGTATTTGATGTTAAAGCGTATACATAAGATCTAAACGGGACAAATGTTGTTCCGTTTGATTTTTGTCGGGATGACGTGGGTCACTATATTACACGTAGGTTTAAAAAAAAGATAATCTTGTTTAAAACAAGATGCGTGACTCCTATATGTACTGACCTAATCTTATTATAAGTCCATATAAGGTCTGTAATATCAGTGGTTTAAGAACATTATCATTCGTTGCACGTAAATCCTAAAGCCACGGACAGTGCTCGGAAATGTTTTACGAGAGGAGTGGGTTTTGGACAATTTTTACATTAAAACCAACCAAATTTGCATAATTCCCATATCAATTAGGAGTGATACATTTCTAATGAGGATAATTATGGGAGGGGCTGAACTCAACTATGGTGCTTTGTGGATTTTGCGATATTTAAACCCCTTTAAAAACAGGGATACAATCGCCACTGACCCGGGGTTTAGAAAACTCCTAAATATATTATGCCACCTCAGGACCCGGTGAAGGTGCATGGGGATATGCGAATAAGCAGACCTAAAGAGCCTATAGATAATAATACAAATATGAGAGTAGCCAAACTCTAAATTCTAGACCAGTGGTTCTCAACCGGGATGACATGTCACTCTGGGGTGATGAAGACCCAGTATAGAGGTGACATGAAATCTAAGGGTACAAAAATAAGAATTTTTATTTTTTCTCATAAAATTGTATTATTGCTGTCGCTATCGTGTAATCGCCACTATCAATCGTAACAATATAATATCCCTTGTCCATCGCTCACTCTTCAATCGCTGCTGCAACTAAAAATGTCTACACTAACGGGCATGCCAACCTTATAATAGTTCAATGCATTATGTTTACTTTGATGGTAAACATGCAGGGTTGGATTGTCACGGTTAAGAGCGATGACACGAATAAAAAATGTTGAGAACCACTGGTCTAGACTATAGAGTCTATGTGAGAACACCACTGTACACATTTATATTATGTACAAAAAAAAAAGCGAAATAAAATATAATTGTCTTACAAGAATAATTCAAACAGGGAAAAATGCGGGAAAAGTCTGTACGTAAAACGGCCGCTATCCAATCGTTCGGCCACTCTTTATTATTATTGTCTAGGTTCTCCGTGCATAGCCGTTACATGCTATTATAGATTTTTGGCGCTACTGCATAATATTATAATAATAGTAATATAAACGTAGTGTGCGAGTTTTAAACGTTATTCTTACACACTCCGTTTGAGATTATTTCGAAAAGATAACACGGCATAGCGGTACAGTCGGGGGACAGGTGAGGGTCGGCGCAAAAGGATATACGCGAGCGCGTGTTATCGCGCGTCCCCGTGCGTGTTTGCAGTCTTGCAGTATGCCCTCTCCGACGACGGTCCAATAAAACGCACTCGTAACACGTAATTAATTTCCGTGCCGCACGCTCTTCTTCGCCGCCCCTCCGTCCCATCCTGTCCAACCCGCCGCCCATGCCATCCGGCCGTCCGAATCTCTATCGTCTTTGTCCTTTGACCGGGTACCGCGCACCGGGTATATACCGCACTATATGCACACGGGCCGCCGCGTGTACCACCACGGTATTATCGTGCGTTATATGCTCGACCGCCGCTACTGCCGCCGCCGCTAAAACGGCATATATTATATAATTTACGAGTATAAACGTGAACTCTCTTTCCACCAAACATTATTATTATTATTATTATACGCGCGTATATAGGGAGACGATCCCTCCTTTCCCCTCATACCTCTTCCTCCGGAAAACAATACAATACGAGCGCGATATTATAATGCGCCGGAGTATTCGCACGCGATTACAATATTATTATTATTATTATTGCACTGTCTAAAACACGAAAATGGCGGTTTACTTATATTACCTGCGCCTAACAACAATAAAATATTATTATAGTAGCGTTCGTAATGTTATTTCGTGTATATAATATAATGCCGCATCGCGTAGACTATACAGGCTATTAAGTATAGAGCGGACAGCGCCACCAGAGAAAATTAGTCCAACATCATTTGGTAAGTAAAAACGGATAGGATCCCGAGGAGAGAAAAAGAAATATTTCCGGTTTTTTGTTTCGCAAAATGCTTATCGATTTATCGTCAATAATACCGTCGAAAAATCGATGAACGCATTTGAGATGCAATTCCATAGACGCATGAAAAATATTGATTTGACGAATAGTGTATCAAAATATAACGAGTATAATAAAAACGAAAAAGGACTGAAACGAAAGATACCATAAGACCGAGAAAATTAAAACGGCTAGACCATACTTTGAGGTATAACAAGTAGTCTTTGAAGGAATTATATCCGGGAAAAAAGATGACCTAGAACAAACTATATATTATTTATTAAATGCAGACTGAAAAACCCAAATGAATAAAAGAATACTTAAAAGAATACCGTGTAGATAATACTTAACACGTTATTTTAAAAGTTACCGTTATTTCTGTATTAGAGCATCTATGATTCTATTATGAAAATACTTATAATACGATGATAAGGATTATTTTTTATCGGTGATGTTTGTATTTTAATATAGTTGATTAAGACACTTTCTGGAATTTAATTTCAAAATAATTACTACGAATTATTTGTTATTGGTAATATGCACGTTAAATTAATTTTTTTCATGGAAAAAACGGGAATAATGTCTTTCATTTATCAGCTGTTACCTGAACATTTCATCAGGTGCAGTCCGCCAAATTTAATTGATTTTGTTTCGGTATGCACCGTACATTAATACATTTTCGCGTGGACGTTATTGAATTTTTTGTTTTCGTTAAAAAGAAAAAAATGCAATTTCCGTTATTGTTGATAATCCATTATTTTATATATAATTTATTATACATGTATATATATATATATATTCAGAATCCGATTATAAAAGTTTGAAATTCAATATAAAAAAAAAAAAAAAAAAAACTAAAAAAACGACAAAAACTTTCCAGGGTCGTTTATTTTATAGAAAAAACCAACGTTCGGGAACTATACATTCCAAAGTATATTTTATTTTCTCGCATAGTTTATTGCAGTTTCTATCGTTTTGTTCTTTTTAACTCAATTACGTCATTGTACATTTTAATTTATGTCTTCGGCCTTATAAATCGCACGGCACGCCCATATACACCAATATAACACATAGGTATATATTATATACCTATGTGAGCATACGTATATTATATATAAAATAATAAAAGTTATAATATCTGCCCTTTGACGTTTTAAACGAATTACGTTTTAGTTGGGTAGGTACTTTGCTAGAATTAATTTAATATTATAACATTTTTCTTCTTTTTTTTTTTTAAACCTGAGCAGTTTTATCGAATAATTAAATTATTTTTAAAAACTTTACCATCTCTGTTCAGTGTATATTATATACTGCAGTAGGCAATAATAAATTATTTTAAAATGTCTTTTTGAAACGCGCCAGTATAGTTTTATCAGAAAATATATTCGACATCACAAAATTATATCTTGATCTGCAAGATCGAAGAGACACACCACGGACGCGTGCAAATATTACAGTTTGGCACCGGCCCCGTACGATATTATGTATTATAATAAATATATAGTATTGTAAACGCAATAGAACCATGCAGACTTGTTTAGTAAAGGTCAGTTTTACAAATTTTATTACAATTTATAAAAAATATTAATATTATTATGAATATACTGAGAAATTTCACATCGTCTTTAGATCAGACCGATCTATATGCGTTTATATACGTCACTAAAACACTGATAGGCGCCGAAAATTGTTAAATGTTAATATAACCTTCGACTCTATGACTTAGAGGAAATGAAAACCGATAAGTGTATATATATATATATATATATATATATGGTAACAGTGGCGGATTCTAAGGGAGGAGATAGATAACCCGGACCCTCTTTGACATTTATATTATATTTGTAATTGTAATAATAAGTTAGTAATGATTATTATAATAATTATAAATCGTCGTTTAAATTGTGGTAAGATCAATTATTAAGATAGTAAGTCGATATTTGATTGTAATCTTATCTGTATTTTATATTTAGTGTTCATTTTTAAAAACCAATATGAAAAATTTGGGTCCTCCAAAAAAAAAAATCCTGTATCCACCACTGTGCGATAGTGTATGCCCGCACAGATAGACGGCAAACGATTTCATATAATAATCGTGTTGGCATAGCGAGAGAAATAAATAGGAAAAGAAAATTTAATTGCAGACCTACCGCCCCTTCATCCCCGAACAAAGACCTCCCAAAAATACGGCCGTCACCGAAACGTCCGACAAAGTACATTGCACACAGACGTGTTTTATCCTCGAAACAAGAATGTAATATTTTGTTGGCTCCGTGTATACAATTAAAGCGGCTTATCACATCTAATCAAAATTACCGAAAAATTTGTCCGTTTCGCACGCGGACAAAAAAAACGGAAAACGGAAATAAAAAGGTGATGTTAATTAATATCTCGGGAATTTATTTAATTTTTAAAATTGTTTTTTTTTCTCGCGTACAAAGCGAATATAATACTAGATAGGTATATGCATAAAATATTATACGCGTGGTACTCACCTCATGGTTGTGGAATTATTTGCCATCCCCTCTATGTATTTATTATTTTAATCTCGTGTTTAAATCGGGTACGGACGGGAAGGAAAAACCGACCGCAGCAATAATAATAATTTTTTTTTTACGACAGAAACGGTAATTCGGGAGATATAAAAAAAAAAAAGAAGCGTCGAGTATTTTCGAGGATACACGCGCGTTTCGTAGTTATGACGGGGTCCGTAGGTCGAGTCGAACTAGAGCAGCGGGTTTCACGAAAACCGTAAGTCGGTGTATTCTTTTTAACTTGGCTCGGGCGCGCACATACACGTTGCTACGGAAACGTGATTTTTCCCCCTTTTTATTTTATTTTTTTGTTCTAGCGGTTTTTGTCTTTTTTTTTCGTTATCGCGCGTACATTAAAATAGTACGGATCGCGAGGATACGCCGTCATATCGGGTCAATCGGCAACGCTCTATGATAATCATAATAATAATAATAATAATAATAATATCGTATAAAACATAGGTATACGGCGCACGTACATATATTACGGTAATCTGAGGCTGTGCACTTTTGGATTAGCGAGCACACATTTTAATTAGGAACTGTGCCAGCGGCAATTAATAACGCTCCGATGACGACCTCGGGAGAGAGTATATTTATTCTGCAGTATACGTTATCGTGCGTATTATTACATTATAATATTATTATTATTTTAATCAATACGCGGGGAATAGTACTGTATATATATATATATATATATACATATATTAAGGGGAAAGCAGTCGTCGAACAAAAAAATTAAAGTCCGTGTAACCGAAAACCTATAGACAATATGTCCGCATGTCTTTTGGATCTGACGATCTTTCTTTTTTGCGAAACACCCGTCTATTTCGATTTGGATTGTTTTTCAATGTGAGTATTATTTTCACGTTTTTTCGGAACAAAAATTATCTATTTCGATCGAGTTTTCGTGAAATTTTCCTATGAGTATAGGCCAGGTATAAAAGAAGAAAAAAAAAATGCAGAAATGTTACTACTACACGTACTACACATATAAAATGTAACGTCGTCGATGAAACAGAATTTATTTGGCAAATAAAGTCAATGATAAATAAAAAACTATACTGATATTGTTATCACTTAACCGAAATAAACACGTAAATCTATAGAAAACAAATATTCCAACAATTATCTAATATATACGAATATATAATATATTTTAAAGTTCATCTCTATGGAGCGCTGCTGAAATAAATACAAGAGCACGCATTTTCATGGAGTTTTGATTGTATTTAAAGTAATATAAAAAAAACAAAAAAAATCGTCATTTATAGTAGCGAGAATCTATTGGGAAATAGAAATATTGAAAATTTCTACCGTGGATTAATCGTATGCGAGCGATGGGTAAACGTTTCCCGATATTTTGACATTTTTTTTTTTTTATTCCCCCAGATCTAAAATCCAAAAACAACCAAAATGCCTTGTTACAAGACATTAAATGAGAATGTGACGAAGTTCTCTTCACCCCAAATAATGTCAGGATGGTTTTATTACCAGCCCAAAATAATAATAACAAAAATGTTTGAAAACGTTTGCCTAATGATAATTACGCAATCTCCGCGACCTTATCGTTCAAATTTAATTATTACCCGTCGACTTTTAAATGTTAAGGATAATACCATAGTCTCTGATGTATGTATGGTTCGCACGTCATGACATTTAAACCACAGTGAATTTTACTTACCAATATATTATTATTGTTAGGTATATATTCTACCTTTGTTTGTTATAAATGAATACGCGAGCGATTATAATATAGGCCTGGGGAGGTTTTCGGGCACGCTTATACTTAGCCTTTTTTTATATAATTATACGGGATGATATTTTTGTCGCAAACCGGCCATTTTCTCGGAGGTTTTTAAATGAATTAAAATTTTTTTTTTTTTTATTTTTTTAATCATTATAGCAGAATCGTTGAAGTTTTATCATAAGACTATTTTTCATTTTTCTACCCCTACTCCTCATAACAAAAAATGATAGTATCCACTTTAGTTTTTTAAACAGCCGCCTCTTTCTAAACTACAGATTCGAATGAGAATATTTTTCTAGAAATTTTGATACGCGTAACATCAAAATAGGGGTTATCGTTTATGAGTTATAACAGTTTACGAGTTTAGACCGCCGAGGAATAGGGAATGGTAATAAATTGCAAATCTGTCACTGGCCGATCCGTGATGAATCAATCACTTTGTATACTCGTATTATTATTATAGATGTACGTAGACGTGGTTTTCGGTAAAAATCGCCTGGCCTTTAAGAGTCCCTTTATTATTGGGTACGCCACTGGCACGCGAAGTGTTCCAAATATGGCTGCATGCAGACATTTCGTATTGTTCGTGAGTTCACTGCCGATAACAAAAAAACAAAAAAAAATCCATGTTTTTGCGAGAATTATAAAATTATTTGACATTCGTTATCTGCAGTTTCGCTGCAGATGATCGTGCAAAATGTTTTTAGGACGGAAAAAATACGACTGAGGATTCGTGTTGTAGTTGGCTCTTCGAGAAAAATCGAAAAAGTACTTAAAAAAAAAAAAAAAAAAATACAAGAGTATAATTAATTCTTATAAACCATCTCAGACACGTTAATAGTATAAGAAAACAATTTTCTCACCCCCGGTTTACTTGCTGTGTTCGCAGACAATTTTGAGTAGGTACGAAGGATAGCGACAAAATTATCACAGATTAAATACGTTTGCATTGGTGAAACACCATAAAATTGGTTATATGAATATCTGTAAACATTAGATTTAATATCGAGCCGAAAGACGAGTACAATGACAATTTCACGGTGTAAATAAAATATCGAATCGTTCGTTCCCGACTAATCTTTCGCTCAATATTGGTTCCCCGTTTATCCCTTGAGCGTCGTTCGTGTATCGATGTTTCTACGGAATGATTGACATATTGAACCCATTATTATTAAACTTAAGCGTTTGAAGTGTGTGAAAATTTTTGACATTTTCAGGTTTTACTTGGCCTTTTTTTTTTTAGACGGCGAAATTGCCGTTTTTAACGCCGTCTATAATAATTACCCCTTCGGCGATGGTGCACGTCACTGTAGGTTATCGTCGGGCAAACGTTTTAGACATTTGGGAAATTACGTTACACGCTAAAACTGACGAGATTTATTTGTGTTATTTTTTTTTTTTCACTTGTGCGTCTCGTTAATTGCTGAGGGCAGAAACATTTCGAAACAATATAGATTATGGCAGTAGATCGTGTAACGAATCGATCAATTAATCCGTTAACACATCATTTTGGACGGACAAAACAATATTATTATTTATTATTAGTACTCGAGCGGACGCGCGTCGGGTTGGCATCGATTCAAAAGAAAAAAAAAGAACTGGGATCCGGAGATTCAACTCAAAACGTAAACAAAAAAAAAAAACAACAACGGCGTTGTTTTCAGGTTCGGGTTTAGTTATAGAACAATGACGAAAAAAAAAAAGCTCGTTTTCAAAAATTACTTTAGTATTTTCGGATTCGGAAAGACCGATAAAAAGTACTCTTAATATATGAAAGCACGAACACAAATATATTAAAACAAAATTGTAGAAACTCAATGATTCGCATTATTCGTAAACATTGTGAACGCCGACGACAATTTGTGTCAAAATACAGTTATTTAAAAAAAAAACTTGGATTTTTAAAAACGATTTTTTTATTTTTGTTTTAAGAGCGGAAATAAAATAAATGAACCATAAGGCAAAAGTTCTAAAAATCAACACGAGAAAAAAAATATTCAAAAATATTTAACAATAATTATTTTCAACGTCGGAACTTCGTGTTACACTCTGTATGTATGTATTATATATTTTTTATTGTAGGTAGTGTTTTAACGATTTTGACCGTTTGAAATCTTTATAGAAAGCACATAATACGACATTATTATAAATAAGCAGTTTGAAGGTTAGGCGCATACGAAATAACAATATTGTAAAGTGTATTAGCGCGTGCTAAAAAAATAAAAATAAAAACACCCCGGTTTACGTTTACCGGCTGAAAGTTTTGCGTAGGTACAGATAAATTTTAATAGCCGCCTTCTCGTCTGGCCATATTTAAAATTATAAATGCTTAAAAGGTAACCTAGAAATTGCGTACACCAGAACTTTTAACTTTTAACGCGTGTAGCACTCCGGAGACCGATTTGAAGATAAACCTATTTAGAATGCATTTTTTTTTCTGACATATACACAATTTTGTTTAAATATTTGACCTGAAATCGCATAGATAACCGTAATCTCCTTTTCTGTAAATGACGACACGATTATGCCATAAAACTATTCGTTTCCCGAAGAAAAAAAAACCTTCTACTCTAAAATAGATGTTTCCATATATTTTTTATTTTTTTGTAACACTGTGAAACGCTTGCAAAGTATTTCGGTTAAAGTATTTACAAATATTCAAATGTCTCAACAATACCATTCGAATACGCGTACAATTTGGTGAACATCATAGTCGGTATTATTTTTTTTCCCCCAATAATACGTTACAAAGTTGATGAAGATGAAGAACTGATTTTAAACAATTTTATTTACATTGTCTCTCTTCCTCAATACACCGCAATCACGTTGAAATCGTGAAACGGATTCGAAATTGTAACTTGTGTTGATATTAAGCCAGTATTGATAATGTGCAAAAAAATATCGAATATTAGCGAATTTAGGGCAAAACTTTTTAAATGTATTTTATTAATGTATTTAAATATCTGTATATATGCATTACATAAAGACATTAAAAAATAAACGTATCATTTACACGTCTGCACCCATGTATTTGCGCAAGGTTTAGAAATTTAATTATTGTATATTTCGTTGTTTTTATGATAACGCGTATAAAAAAAAAAAAAAAATGATCGTAAATAATATAACTCATTTAAGCCGCACGTTATGACGGATGGGCGGAGAAAAAAATCTTGGTTTTCCTATTCGTAAACGGTTATAACGCAAAAAAAGGATAAAAGAAAAAATAATAATAAAAAAAAACGTATAGATTAAATATGTTTAAACTTTGTTAATAGAAGGCTACATATAGATTGTAGTGTTTTAGAATGCGCGAGAGGTGAAATTTTTTAAGACATGATTTTCTGACACTTAACCGAGACGAGACTGTAGGCATCATTTTATTTCAGACGTTAAAAAAGTTTCTGTTGTTTTTTTTATTTTTTTTTTGTCCTTGTATATTTGTAGAGAGAGAAAAAAATTATTTCGCATGTCTCTACCGATTTATATCGTAGTTTTTTTTTTTAGTTATTTATTTTTTATAATATTAAAATTCTGCGTAAATCGTTTTCAATCTTGGCCGTTTACGCGCAAATGATTTTAAAAATTTAATTTACTTGAGAGTTTTTCCGCCATATTAACTACAACTGATATTATGAATTTAATGTACTACGTGCGAGCATTTATCGGGCAGAAATCAACGAATGCATTTGGCTAGACATGCGTGGAGACGTCACGGTTTCTGCAAACGAGTAAAATAAATAGGTAAAATAAACGGCAGAAGCCTCAGAGGTCGCCGCATGCAAAGATGGCCAGGCACTCTGAAAGCAGACCTTGAAAAGGTTGTGCGAAGAACGGAGCTGGAAGAGAACGGAAACAGAGAAATAGACGATGGAAGTACAGTTAAAGCAGAGAAGGCCATGAATAAAAGCTACGCTACAATAAAAGAAGAAGAATTCGAACCGTTGATATGGGCTAATGTCAGAACCTCACCATGAACCCACCTAATTTCGGTTTTTTTTTTTTTTACTTTGGGGTTTATTTCAAAATTTCTATGGGAGGACAAATATCCGTCGTAAAAATTCTGGGCAATATAGAAATCTGGCATTACACATGTGAAATACCTACAAATCTGGACATATAGTGGACTAAAACGTCAAGATTTTTATGGTCCTGCAAGGACGTCATTCAGACATATAATTTCATAGACCGCGAATGGAAAGAAAACTATATGATGCTATCATCATGATATGCACGAGAGAGAAAGGGTTCTTTCTCGGACCACAAGAGGTTTTTCTCGCGGAAGAGTTAGGAAAACCGTTTTGTTTTTCCAGTGATCGGTAAAATAATAATCGATAATAAAAAACGTTGTAAATGAAATCGACATACAGACAATCAATTGAATACTGTAGAAGATAATATTATGACTATCTCCAATATTATACCGTAGAACAAACGGTTTTCTCTTCTGTTTTCGTGAGAAAACCTCTTCAGAGTCTGCGTCTCTCGCACATACGTTGACTTTTATATCGTTTATACCAGCAATTATTACAGCGGTCAAATTGTCGTCCATTAATCGCGGTATCGACGTAATGTCAACAAATCGACGGTAAATATCGACGTTATACATTGGCATTTAATCGCTCAATTATTTGTTTAACAGAATATTTCGCGCTACATTACAATTCGATATTGAAACGTAAAAACGGGATGAGAAACCGCGAGCGGGCTACGGGAGCTGATCAGAGTGAAAAATCGGCTCTACTATCGGACCTGTATTGAAAAACCGAAACGACGCTGTTCGCCACGGACGCTTTGACGTTTCGCGGTTCTAACCTAGTTGAACGCGCCCCGACCGCGAGGCGCCGGTTATTTCGGGCCAACTCGTACGGACGACGGACGGGGGCGAACGGATAGAAGAGAGTTTCGAATCGTTACGGGGTCGGAACGCTAATCGAGCGCTGTACTACGCGTGTTTTGTCACCGACGCGCCGATCGCGCAAAGTTATAATAATAACAATATATTATTGACGACCGGTGGAAATGCGTATTTCGCCTCCGGACGAAATGAACAAAAAAAAATACGTCCTAATATATTATTATTATTGCGATAATATATTAACGTGCGAAGGGGGGTGGGTGGGAGGGCAACGTTTACCGCGTATACGTATACGAACAGCGCGTATTATTATGACGTTTCCGTGGACAATTTGTATCGACCCCTCCACCGCCATCTCACGGACGGCGGCGTCCCAGCGGGCGACCCGGAGTTTTTGTGACGCTGCGGCGGCGGCGGCGGTACACCGAAGAGTAATGTCGAGTCGCAGCCGACGCCGCGTCGCGTCGCACTGCAGTCGCTCTGCGGACAAAACCAGCCGCACGACCGTCGCCGCACGTCCCTGTCCTCCTACCCACCACCGACGATGTTCGCCCCCTTTTATATTATGCATTATACGCGCACGCACACGCAAACACGCACATGCACACGCGGCCCCTATATTCTTCTACACTCTTCGGCGCGTTCGATTGTCTGTCCGCTCCTCCTGCAGCGCCGCCGCATACATTCGCCGCAGCACGCGACATCCCGTCGTCGGACCGAGACTTTCACCGTCGTTCCCGCCGGCTACGTGACCGTTGGCCGATAACTTTTACAGCAGCTCCCTCCACGTCGGACCGCGAACCGCGTAATTGGCTGCCGTCGCGGTACCTGTGTATTGTATTCGTAAACACTGATAAAGGCGCCCTCGCTCACGGCTCGCTATCGCGCTAGACCGCGGCGCCATACAACCGCTACTCGTTTCGCGATGTTTGTCCGTGATGCGGATACGCTTATCGAAACGTTCGCGTTTGCTCTTTTGCGAGAATTGTCTTCTTCTCCGGGTCGACGGCCATTTAGATCGGCCCTTCCGAGCGAATACTCCTCCGTCATCCCGTTTTCGTCCTCCGCCGCACACCCCGAGTTTCACCGCTCAGAATCTTTTCCTGTTCTCGCTGGGATCTCGCGTTTATGAGGCCGACTGTTGAAAAACATCCCGTAGAATATCCAGATTGTTTCCTCCGTTCCTCGGTTCGCGAGCATCCTTTCGCGGTCCGAAAATTTCGCTCGTAATATTCCTTTCGAAATCGGCCGGCTTTATTATGTTCATTAACAATACTATATATTCTGCGACGCGACATGAATCCGAATTTCAAAATGAAAGAATTCTGATTTCAGATTTCAAAATTCGAGTAGAGTTAGGTAGGAATATTATACTCGGGTTTTTTTTTTTCAATTTGAAATACGTTTTCGAAAATCCGGATTATCGAACTTCGGCGAATCCGGATTTTTCCTGCCGTTAATTCAAATCCAATCGTTCCGCCGTCATTCGTGACGTAAATAAAAACGTATAAAATATCGTAATATACGGCGAGAAATGTGTCTGTACTCGGAGGCCCGCGAAAATAACGGGTCTGACGCGTCGCTCGAGTTTTTTTTCCCCTCCTTCGCCCGTCCCACACCTTAATACGACGGCACACTTTTATCCGACGGTTTGATCCGTCCGTATCAAACCGTCCGCCGCCGAGTAATCTCGCGTCTCCGGCGGACCCTGCCGCCCCGGGGCTTTGGAAAATCTATAACAGACGTTTAAACCTCTAGTATACTCGGCTTAACTCGTCCCACGGCGGCTGCGGTTTCCGTAAACGGCCCATCACAATCTATTACTACCTACAACACCGCGTCACGCGTAATTTCACAATATCATCGAACCGTCTCACGCTGTGCAATATTATAAGCCAACGTTATCATATCGCGTATCCGCTACGATGCACTCGTGCGCGTAGGTACCCGGTACGCGATATCACAACTAATACGATATTATTGTACGATGACGACGAGTGATAACGGCCGTCGAAAACAACGTGCCCCCGGCGACGAAAACGACTCGAATCAAATTTGTCGGCACCGTTATCGACGACGGAACGACAGGGGACTGGCGAAGGAGATGACGCGACGTCGAACCGTGCGTTACGACGGAATTAGCGGGTACCAATAACGCGCTCCGGTAAGGGTTCAATCGGCGAAGAACGATTGAGCAAAACTTGCACAATCGTGTATACTCTAATAGCCATCGAAATACATATACTATTGCGCAAATGTATCATATTTATATATACGATTGTGCAAGATTTTAAATGCAACGTTGCCATGCATAAATAAATATATTACTATAACATCATATATTACCAACTGCATTCTATGTGAAAACCACAAAAAATTATTATCTATGTTCAAAACCATGATCATCTCAAAGTGTGTAAAAATAAACATTTATTCCGTTAACTGTTGTTATGTCGTACACTGGGGTTCTATAACTAATGCATTATAGCAACGTTGCATTTAAAATCTTGCGCAATCGTGTATATATATACGAGAAATCCGCGCGTTCGTACTGTAGCCGATTAAACAGCAAAGAAGTCACGTGGCGAGAAGACGTGAATACGAGACGATTATTGGTGTACCTAATGGAGCGGAACCTCGAATGAGAAGAACGATAGATAATATATAAGATAGGCTTATAAATCACGATATTAGCTATAATCGGTATATCAATTGTAATATCAATAATAAATTATGTGAGCATATAATTTTTTCGCTTGGAGCGCCCGTGTTTGGTTTTGAGACACGGTTCAGAAAAATGATGGGTTCGGTTTGACGGTCAACTTATCGCGTTTCGTCGTCTGACCAGTATATTATATCTTGAACCATGGTACAAGTGACGTCCGTTTCTTTATCATATCTATGGAAATCGCGGTGCCCATCGTTATAACGATGCCATGATATCGTGCGGGTTCACGCGTGTCGGACAGTCCCCAATCGTTGGCGGACGATAGTGACGCACGCCATCATGTCGTGTTTTCGGAACTTCGGGGCTCGCGGTCGATTTCGGAAAAGAACCGTCGCGGCCAAAAGCGGTATTACGATAATTTACTCGGACCGGAATCCGTGTAGAACGTGCAGGAACTTACCAAAGGCGACAAATGTGATGCGGGTCGATAATATAGCGGTTTCCGCTTCTTGATGCGCGAAATATCGATTGACTGGAGCTTTGATGGTATGTAACGGTCGAAATATCCCCCAGGAACCGTGTTCCGGTGTAGGCGTTTATAATAACGCATTATATTTTTTTTTTCAACACGGAGGTCGGTCCCCTATTCCTGCGATTCTCCGTTCCGACCCCGGTCGTTCGCCTTTTCTTCGAGTCGTCTAAAGGATTTTTATACCTTTGCGTCACTTTTTATTCGTCCTATATAGGAGTTTCGAGGACGTCCTTAGAACGTATCGTCGGCTAGGTCACACACAGAGAGGGTGGCGGCTGTAGACGTACTTTAATATTATAATATTGCGTGCCGGCCGACAATTATGAACGAACATTCCAATTAAAACGGAATTTATCGCAAACGCCGCGGCGGCCATAATGAATACGACGTATTATTGAACGATATTCGCACAAGTATTTAACGACCGCGGCGTTTCCGTGGCTTTAAATACCGCCGACGCCGTTCTCTCCCGGGGAGAGAATTCGGTGCGTTCCTTTATATTTTTTTCTCTCGATTTATCGGGATAGTTATTATTTTCCACCGCGCGATCGGCCAAATCGAGATGTTATTTTGTTCCCGCGCTTCGCCAGGCGGATCGTTTTATTACGAGACGACACGACTGCATGATCGTTAGAGGACTTTTCTGTATTTCGGATTCGAACGCTGGGATTGATATCGGCTATATCGGGTGATCTTTGGAAATGGGTACGTTCATCGTCTCCGAAAACATACATTTTTTTCGTCGACAATTATATAATATAATAAACGATTGGCTCTAAAACGTTTCGTTTCCGTTAATTTTATCGTCCTTATTTACGGGGAGCGTGAAATGACTAACTACTTGCGACTTGCCCCCAAACAGCTTTACCTATATTAAAAGGTCTACGTAAGGACGGAATTCAGTTGAAATAAATTTCGGCTTTGAAATATTTGATTTCCATCGACCTGACGTATTCCGCTTTTAAGTTTGGGCAGGTGGAGAGTAGTAGAACATCATTTGTGTACCGTGCCGGAGTGGAACGTTTTAACAATGCTCCGGTATTCTCTCCCTACCCTAGGGGCTATAACAAATACATCAACGTATACCGATCAAAAGGAATCATAGTCGTTTCACCCTAAATAATAATGGAAACGAAAAGTAATGAAAATGTAAAATTTTAGAGCCGCTAGTTTCTTAAACTGTCAAAAAAAAGTTAATATTTTCTGAGATAATGAGCATATACACGGAAATACCCATTACAATATGTATGTGCATGTGTGTTTTTTTGTGCTTGTTTACTAATTTTCAACCAGAATCTCGTTCTAATCAAAAAGCGACAAGAGAGCTACTTTTTGTTTAATTTTTATTTCTTATCGTTGATTCGAGATCATTTTATATTTGTCTTAATAATTAGGGAAAAAATATAAAAGAAAAACAAACAAATTTACAACAATTTTCACAGAACACTAATAGGCTTCTTGGACTTATCAAAACCTTATAACAATTTTATGAACATTTTTTGATTTTCGACGCCATTTATTAAATAAAAGCATTTGAGGGGGAGAAAATATTGGAAAATATACAAATTTACGATTTCATTATTTTATAAAAATACGGACGACGTTTTCTAGTAGAAAAAATATTTAATCGAAAAATCACAATAGTTCTTTTTTATTTACTTTCTTAGGGTGTACTTGTCAATATCTTTGAGTCACTTTTGAGCTTTTAAAGAATTTTAAATTTTGAGAGTTTTTTAGCTGTAATTCGGTTATAAATATACGTAGAGACTTGAAACTTGCTATTAGTACTTAAATTGTACTAACCTAGATGTGGTAAAATTACCAAAATTATCAGATTGTTTTTTTTTTTTTTTTAATAAGCGTTTTGAAATCAAATTTAAATGAAAATAGCAAATAAAATTACGGCACTTCAAATTACCTATTATCGAACTGCACTCGGAATCGTCTTTCGTTAACCAATGATTTATCGTTGCTTACAGATATAAATGAAGTAATCTTATGTGTCTTACCTTCCTAACTTCTCACATACAACAGAAGCCGCTCCCATCTCTAGTATCAGCTCTTTTTTGTACTTGGAAATTTAACACGAGTTGTATTATAAATTGTACTTGATGATAAAATACAAATTTGAGTGTTATTGGTACGTAGTAGTTTTTTTTTTATAGGCTTATTGAAGTTAAAATTTTAGTCGAAAAAACAAACTTTACTCGTCAACGAAGTTTTAGTGCTGAGAAAAAATTAAATTATTCTAGATGGATAATAATACCCTTCCCAAATTCTCACATACCACAGTTACACACCAGTAATATCAGCTTTTTTTTTTCTTTTTTTACTGAACATTTTAGGTACTCACCGTCAGTGTATATTAAAAAACTTTTGAATAGTAACCATCACAACTCACCTGAAACAAAATAATTGCGGGAAAATATATTAGTTAAAAATAAATCAAGTTTTGAATAAATATTGAGCATACTATAAGGTGCATAATATATTGGATACATTTTAGGTACACAAGTTCAGACACTTTCAGTCGTGGCCGTTGGGAGGTACCGGTACTTCATTACGATTGTTGATCTTTGTCGCCTCTTCGTTAGTATAATTAGTTCTTAGCTAATATATATATATATATATATATTTGCTGGTATAAAATAGTAGCAACGGCGCCCAAGTGTTTCATAATAAGTATAGCATGATGTATAATAATTAATATCACCCACAACAGAAAAAACCAAATTTGTCTAGTTCACTTAGCTAAAACTCCAGTTCAAAAATTTGTATGAAACAAACATTTTTTATTTACACTAGTAATCATCTACTAATCAGATCCTAAAAAAAAAAATAATTTTTTCGAACATTTTTATTGTCCTATTTTTGCAGTCTAATTTTCATTCTCAGACCATTGTGGGTCGTAAAACATTTCTGTATCTGCAGCTATTACACTAATTAAACATACTAATAAGACCCGGTTATTTTTTCTGTGTTTATTCCTCGATCCGTTTAATAAAAATGATAGTTAGGTTCACCTCTTCTTGCAACTCTATCACCGGTAGTGATGTATATATAATCGTTCTGGTCTAGACGATTTCGTATTAGATACGAACGCAAAGGAACGATTCCTTCAATAAAACGATAAATTATTAATTACGTACGTTTTAATCGCGTGCTGTAGCCGCTATGAAAACTGTTTATTTTAATTTCTATAGTAATAATATAAAAATAAAAAATTACATGTACAACGCGCACAGTCAGTTCCGACTTTTTTATTACGTTGTATCGGTTTATTTTGTTTGTATTTGTAACCCATTCGACTATACAGTACAATTCCTTTCAAAGACTACTCAAAATATACCTGTCTAGTGACTTCGGATTGAAATGGGATTTTCAGTAAGAGCGAGGAAATACCGAAATATACATTTTAATTTTGTAACACTGTTTTAGGTAAACACGTGCATAACACAAATATTTTTTTTTGAACATGGTTACTATCTATCTTAAAATATTTTGTTTGTATCTCTAGTAATTTTTGAGATAAAAAATTGTAAAGCCCAAAGTTATTATTCGAATCTAGTAACAAAAATAGGTGTCCGCTGTTCAAAAAAATAATACGTATTGCATATGCGCCACTGTAAAAGGTTCAATTGTTGAAATTTATCCTAAATCGTTTAGTACCTACTATAACCTTCAGAATACGAAATTCAAATCCAAGATCACCAAATTATTCCGTGTTACATTATTGCACTAAATATTACTATTATATCGTAAACGATATTATTTCGTTTCAAAATCCATTCGAAACTGTTAATTTAGTCACTTAATCAACGTCAGTTTTTTTTTCTGTTTTTATATAGCGTACAATATTGAAAAGTTATACTGCATTATGTTATATAAACAGTTTCGAAAATTATTTAGTTGTATAGAAGTTTTAATTAAAGGAATTATAGAACACTGTGATTTTCAAAGTTTGGCAAGGCAACGGCTATAAATTTGGAAAGACGCGCAGCGTTCCATAAATTATGTTTACCGTTGTTCGATAATTTATCAGAAACTTATTATAACAAAATCGAAAAATATTTAAGACGCGTTTTCACGGCGGTCGAATTTTTAAAAAAAAAAAAAAAAATAGTCGATACAGCAGATGTGTGTGCCACTGACAGTAGCCCACCGCTGTAAGCGGGAAGTCTAGAAAGCTGGTTATATAGGATGCAATTTAATTTTTAACACTGTACACGACGTTAAAGAAAAACGATTCTGAACGAAGCTTGGGTAAACGCGTTTTAAAAGTAGTAAATCTTCGTCAAAATTTGAAATATAAAAAAAACTACAACACAACGTTAAAATTTTCTCGTTTTTTCGGGATTTTTTTTAATTTTATTTTTGTTGCGGTGTTGCACATTCGTTGATAAAACTACACGGAAAATCAAGAAAAACGATTTCCTAATGCATCAACTACGTATAATTTGCATCCAGAACGTAGAGCTACGTAGCAATGTAGTGCTACGTTGAAATGTCGGAGCAATATTTTTGATAGATTATACAGTTATACGTATGTAATGAATTATTGTAACACATAAAAGGTAAAAAAATACGTCATGATACCAATGCATTTGAAACATAAAAAAAGTTATATTTTCATTAACGACGCAGAACTGAAAAATATATATATATATAAATATAAATATAATATATTTGCGATACAGATATAGTGGAGTGATAGAGGTGACTCGATAATAATAATTTTTGTTTAAACATATTAATCAAATCGGAATATTTTTCTAATTGAAATGACAAAAAGTCAGTGTCATATCGAAATAACCTGTCTCGGTTGGGTGTCAATTACAGAGTGTATAAAAATATAATTATAATATACCGATTGATAAAAAAAAAAAAAAATGGGGGGGAAAAAGTTAACAATGATGAATACTCGCAGATTGACAAGTTCTATTGACATTTGACAATGTCGACCCGTAAAAAATAACGTATGATAGAGGATTTTTTTTTAAGTCTTTCGCCTGTGTGACAACAACGACAACAACGACGATGACGAAAAAAAAATATAATAAATAAATGCGGCGTAAAAAAAAAAGGAAATAAAATCCCTCCGAGGAAATCTGCAAGCCGACTATACTGATGAGACTTTTATTTCTCCACATTATAATCTGACCTATTGCTAAATAAAAAGGTGATGCTTACAAATAAACATTTATCACGAGTTTGAATAAATTTTATTATATTGTTATAATTTACGAGGTTTTATAGACTTCGTCGTCGAGTTTTAAGAACGAAAATCGTTACAGCCACGAAAAACAGTCAAAACCAGGCTCGAAGGAACCATAAAAATAACACTACAGTGTTCTGTTTTACAGAAGTTTAAACACATGATAATATGTAATTATGTAAAAAAAGTTCAACTTAAAGACGCGGGACTGGGAGTAGGCTATGACGTGGGACCGAGAATCAACGAGGATCAAAATAAAATTGTTCGTCGAATTTTTTAATAATTGAGTTCGCTATAGATTTCGCCAATATCAAAATCATTGAAATTTGTATTATGAAAAAAAAAAAAAATCATTATGTAATTTCGTTGAATGTATACGCAGTTAAACGCAGTGTTTTATAATATTATAACACGCAAAACGAAAATTTATTTTTCTGATTTCGCGTTAAACTGCCTACACACTTTATGCGTGGCTATATAAATATATACGAAAACAAACCGTTACGATTTTTCGGTAAGTATACATACTTTGTTTTGTGTAATTTTTGAAAAATTATCATCGAGAAAATCGGTATAGTCGTTATCGAGGGGAAACGAGAACAGGACCTGTGTACTGTTTTACAAGATAAAATCGCCAACGACATTTCTCATAAAAAAAAATATAATAATAATAAAAAAAAAAAGTCGAGGACTATTGTGGGCAATCGAGCTGAAAATAGATCTCAGAGGTTGTCAATACGTCGTCATCGTCGGTGGAGGAGAAAAATTGCGGTTGATTTAAAAAAAAAAAAAAAAAAAAAAATACTAATAATATTGATAAAAAAAAAAATAGCGATAGCGATGCGCTCTCCTTGTCAAAACGGTTTGCCGTCACGTGCGGCCGGCGTTCAATCCGATCGGAAATAAATCAACCGGACGATGAATAACCGTCGGTATAATACATCGTTTTCATTTTTTAAGTGTATCGGTTGTGTGTTCCGGACGTCACGTCGTCGTCGTTTACTACGTATTATTTATTTTAATATCGTAACAATATAATATGTTCGAACGAAGAGCTTCCGTCAACTGCGTTTTACGTTACAATACCCAAATAGTATCGCCAGAATACATATCGACGGTGGCGGCGGTAAATTTTCCGGCAGCGATTTTGGGTCACGGAAGATAATATCTGACAAATCAACTGCGTCCACATCCTAAGGTTATTATTTTAAGAAAATTTGAAAAATCGGATACATGACGGTACGTCACATCTAGATCCTACAGAAGTTATCAAAAAAAAAGAAGAAAAAAAAGCTCGTTTGTCGGTTTTCGATTGAAGCGAGAGAAGTCGTTCGTCGAAACGAACAACGACATACTTCGCACCACAGACGGACAACGTAATTTATGTACGCAATGTTTGATTTTCAACAATGTGCATTTTCATGACAACAAAGATCGTTTCAGAAAGATTAAAAGATTAAAACGATCAAAATTAATAATAACAAAAAATAAATAAAAACGGTTGGCATTAATAATTTTCATTCTTTTAATTTTTTTTTTAACCTACAGAACCGGGTTTTCCTCATTATCACCAATATGAATAAGAATTTAATAAAAAAATGACTTTTCTAAAGTACAAACCAAAAAAGGTCTCTTATCATGTTTTGATTGCAACTTGAAGATTTCTAGGAAACATTTTGTACACACAATATAAAAAAAAAATAATAATAAACGTCACGGTAAAACCAATACAACATTTCTCGCTCAGCTATACGCTCCGAATCTGAAAAAGAAAAAAAAATATAAAATCGAGACCGATGCGCAATTATTATTTTACGAAAACCGAACCCTCATCACCGTTTTTTTTTATATTAATAATTTATTTACTTTCTTTATTTCTTTCGTTTTTTTTTTTATTTTTTTTTTTTTTTTTTTTTTATGCTGGTTAACAAATACAAATCGATCTTCCGGCCGGGCACAAAACGAAATACAATAATAATAATAATAATATATTCGCCCATGATAATATTTAAATGAGCGATTGAGTGCAACCACGGATAATTTGCATCCGTTTGAAGTCGTTTATTATTCTCGATAATTAAATGTCTCCCACAGCACGGCGGCGTGGTAGCAATAATAATATGCTAAACATCTTTTCTTTTCGTACCCATATCGGAATAATAATAATGATAATATATAAATATATTATTATTAGTATTATCATTATCATGCAAAAAGTCGAAAACTTTCCGATACGACTTTCCACAATAATATTATATTCCGTTCGAGTGTGTGCGAGGGACGAATTTCATTCTTTGTAACGCCCGTAAGTGTACGAGTATGCAATACATTTATATGTATTCGCTTTTTAATCAAACGTGCACGCATGCGAAACGGATAGAAAGAAAAACCCGCCCGACGACCATCCGTTAATAAATTTCTCGAGACTGGCGTTGAAGGGTATTGCGGAACATATCCTACACGTATATATTTATAAATTTTCAAAAGGATTCGCCGCGTTCGTCCCTCATTGTGTATTATTATTATACGGCGTAACGTTGTCAATGTCGCGTATATATACGCGCTGAGCATATTATACCAAAATAAACGGAAAAAAAATGTACATATATGTATATATATATATATTTAAATTTACGTACGAATATTATAATATCCGACGGAATATATTTGATTTACGGTTTACGGCCGCGCGGATATATACCCGTGTCGGGGGGTGACGGTGCGGGGGTGTAAAGGTGTTGGAAACCGGGAAGAAACGAGTGAAATTAGGGATGAGTGGTGGGGGGAGGAAAACGGCGCGTAAAAATAATGGAACGCGGACGACGACGACGCGCCGAGGAGATAGAAAGTGGACGGGCACAAAATAAAACCATAACCGGAGTATTATACCTAGTCCCAAACATCATTTATATTTTTTCCCAGAGGCAATCGGCTTGACGTTATGGCAGGTGACTCGCACGCGGGACAAAAAAAAAAGCTGTACGCGGGGCGTAGCGGCATTTGCGCGGGCCGCGCGGTTCGGTAGCATTATAGGTATATGTATATGAAATGACAGTGCGGGCTTAACGTCAAAGTTATAGCCGACTCGACGTTATTCTTCCTTGAAATGAGTTTAGACAACTGGCGCGCGCGCGCACACACGGGTGGCATACCAAACGAAATAAACAAAAAAAAAAAAAAACCAAAACAAAGAAGTTCGCGACGGACTAAAACGCAAGTTTCCAACGAAACGATAATGATATTCAATACGGCGGCCGCGGAGCGGACGCGAATTCGAGACAGAATAACCGACGGGGTTTTTTTTTTTTTTTTTCTGTTAGTTTTTACTCGAGCGGTCAGTGTAATAATAATATTCTATATTTTACATACACAGTGGTCCCCGAACGCGTAACCGCCTATCCGATAAGTTTTTCAGGGAGGTAAAAAATGATAGAGTGTCATTTTTGAGGGACAAATAAAAAGAGATATTTCTCGTGAGCAAAATGAAAAAAAAAATACATATATATATATATATATATATATATATATATATTACGGGTTTTATGCATCGTAATATTTCGACTAAATTACGTTACCCGACACTCGTGTAACCAAGTTACGTATTGTTTTCGATAAGATGTATTACATTTTTGTTTTTTTTATCCGACAGTTATTAATTTAACTGAAGGATTTTGTATGCACTTTAAATCCACAAAAAAGCCCTTAAAAATATATAAAAAACAAAAAACAAATTACTGGGCGTTTAAAATTCTCCCTCTCTAACGACTACAACTTTTTAAACATAATTATCTAACACTTACAAATATGAACAAAATAATTTGTTTTAAATAAAACCGTATTGTCAATAAAATTGTTTTTTATTGATCATTTTTGTAATATTAGAAAATTATATATTATAACTTAAAGGTGTTAGATGGAGGATTTTTAAAACCCATCTACTATTTTTGCTTCTTTATATATTTTATTAAGTGAATTTTTGGGGCGTTTTTGAAATTTGTATACGCCTTTCTATGTATTTTAATTACATGTGTTTCTGTTCCCTATAGTTATTATAAATAATCTCCGTGTTGGGGAAACGATTTTCGTTTAGAAACAAAAGTCAGGTAAGACGATGTCAGCGGATTTGAAGTATATTTCAAAGAGTAGGGGTCCTACGTTTGTTTAATATATTCCATTAAATATTCGTATTATGTTTGTATACCACTAGGAGCCTTCCTTTGATCTTAGATACCTACACAGTTCAAGTAACATTTAAGAAAGAAAAAACTAACCACTCAAATTCATCACTGGAAATTTAAATTTTTCCAAATTTGAAAAAGCGTATACTATTTGTTATTAAGGGGTTAAAGAGCATAATGCGTTTTATTAAATGTTTAACATTTGCAGTTAACAAGACATAACAATTCTAAATAAATAATTTAATCAGTTTTAATTTTGAGATTAAAAGGCCTGCGCATGGCCTGGTTATTTTTCGCTTAAGACATGTTTCGCAGGAAAAACTCTCGTATCTCGTAGAACAGGATCTGATTTAGTAATTTGTTTTTAAATTGAAAAGAGAAACACTTCCCAAAATACGCAAGTGTACTTTAATTTTTAATAATATAACCAAAAAAAACATAAAACATACGTACCAGAAAAATGACAAATTTTTCTATACCATATTACCGTATTTGAATATACCATATTCAAATTCTAAATTTAACGTTTAGAAGTATAATTTTCAAGATCTACGCACCGAAACACACTCGGTAAAAATAATTCTTGCTTTTTTTTTTCCACCAAATACGTAAAATATTTTTGAAATCGATTAATTTTACGATGCGTGAGCGTTCTTTCCGTAAAGTTTTTCTTTCAGGTTTTCAGAGGCGAGTACATCATTAGAAACCGTTTCTGTATTCAGTTAGGTGTGCAGTTTAATTACATTATATCCACCTACTTTCTTTCACGGGCTCTTTTCGTTGGGTATTTAATATATAGATATATAATTGGTCGGACAAAAGAAGCGTGTAAAAAGAGGCACGTCATCGTGTAATACACTTAGCGAATTGTTAACCTTTTTTTTTTTTTTCAAAGGGAACAGACTTTTTTTTCGACCCTCCGCCACAAGAATATTATTATTTCCGAACAAAAGTAATTTCTCGGAATATACATTATAGGTCATATACTTAAAATATATTGTAATGGCGGGGGGATTGAGAGGGACTAGAGAGGAGGAGGAGGGGCAAAAGTATTATTTGCGAACGATGACTACGTCATTCGATTATAATAATACTTACTACGTTAACGTTTTACATAGTGTATATTATAAGTGTATAATATAATGCATAATGTATAATGTATCAAAAAATTAAATTATAAACAAGGATCAAAGAACTGTTAAGCGTAGTATATTTGTGTGAATTCCAAAGTTACAAAATACGTACACGCGCTTATTATTATTTTATTATTAACCGTTTAGGTCTCGTGACGTATATTACTGCGGTTCGTAGGTATGTATATTTTATGTACACAGCGAGTACAAAACGGCACGTTTAACCGAGCGAAATGTCAAGGATTGAAAAGCTTTTGGAGCTTATGTAGAAATATCTATACGTACGCCACCGCAAGTGAACGTATTTTATACGTATTATAAAGGTGTGCGCCCCCATTTCGATAAATCATTATCTAATATTATGACGTCCAGTATGAACATCTATTTAACACGAGCATTATTACTCAGCGATGAGTAACCTTTCCGAGGAAATTCCAAAAGCCTCCAACATAAAAAACTACCATAGAAGATGATTTTCCGCAAAAATAAATTCGTATAATTAAAGTAATAATGGAAGGCTGGTCCCTCCATTATTCACTATCACGAGTGGAAGACAGAGAACTATATAGGTACTTCGGCCAATTAACGAATAAGGATGCGGGATTCACTTTTTACAAAGAACTCGAGGATATTGCAGACGACAGGAAAACACGGAGAAAATATCAGCTGTTGAAGAAATTCCGTACAAACCAACCTACGGATTGAGTAAAAACAAAAATTATAATATAAAAGAACGGGCAGTTCAGTACATATATGTATGAGGTTTTCTAAACGTGCGACGTTAATTAGGACATAATTAATTATAAATTTATTTTCATCAAACTTTTTTTTTTTAATTTGAACGAAAAATGTATAAGGTATTGTTTTACTATTATTACTACTATTAGTACATTTTTGTTTTTTTTTTCGTTTTCGGTTCTGTAAATAATTTTTCTACCAAAATCTTGTTCGGATTATCAATTTTAATGGTAGGGTTTGTGATAGCCAATTTCGTCTAGTATAATGAAGAGTGATTATGAGCCGTAAATTATTAGTCATATTTTTCTGCTCGTTTCCAAAGTAACCCAGAAATCAAGAAAAATTTTAAAACAATTTGTCAGTTATTTCCGTTTATTTGGAAATGACAAGACAAATAAAAAAATGACGTTCTCGACGCACCAACTATACCGAAAATGCTTCAGGAAATTTCCTCTTTGGAATAAGTTTTTGATTAGAACAAGATTTCTAGTTTGGAAAAAATTGTTTACAAACAGAAAAAAAAACTACATCATAGTTAAACCAATGCATTTCTCGCTTAGTTAAGAATCTAAAAAAAAGAAAAAAATAATACAAGTGAAAAGCATTAACATATTGACTATTATAATACCTAACAATTGATAAAGCGCATTAAACAAATTTATTTTACCATTACGTATTTAACGTATTGCAATACTATTCGCGCACGGAATTGTTAATTTCGCCTGTATGAAACTGTAGTAGTCAGTGCGTGTTTTGGCGAGAGAATTCCGTTTCAGTATACAGCACAACAATCTTATCTCTACAGTATATGCAAGTAAACTACGCGATCGCCGGCAAAGTTTTAGTCAGAGTTTCTGTGTCTCCCTCCGGCACGTTTTTCCATCTCGTTTCTCATACGTAGGTTATTTCTCAGTTAGTATTCTCGATTTCTCTACACGGTCATAATATAGTCCGCTATTTGCCGAAAGTATATATAATTCAGTAATATACATATGTAGATAAAAAATATATTTATCTTAATTAAGATTTACAGTATTTTTTTTTTTATCGTATATAGATAAATAAAACTGTTGTCCGATAATTAAAATAATTGATTTGAATTTGAAATTTTTGCTTTTAGCTCTTCATGTTTCATATTTACCAGTATGACCGAAGTAAGTGCATTAATACTTTATTAGTTAATAATTGTCCACGTTGTATTTAGTTATTTCAATTTAGGTACCTATTATTCATTTTAAATGTAAATTATTAATATATTACTTATTTTAGTCATTGTTCAGTATAAAACAATGTGTATGTATTGTTTAAACAATTCTGAGTTTGTATTTAGCAAACGAATTTACAAAATTGCTTAGGTCAATCTTATTTGGTTAGGTTATAAACGAATACATTTGATAGTGACTTTGGTGTGTGTTTCAATTTGAGTGATGTTGATAAAAATTATGTATAATGTAATGCTTGTTATTCATTTGTATAATAAACAATACACAAATAAATTGTGATAACTTTGTGAAAGAAAAATCATAATTCATAATTGAACAAGTGAAACATAGAGGGGTGAGTCTATTATATTTTACTATTTAACATTTTGTACAATTATTGTTTTATGAAACTATTTTAAATCTAAAAACTAAACATTGTACAATGGTTAGTCTTATTTCAGAAAATAAAAATTATCAAACCACCGTGATGTCGGTATGTCAAGAAAAGAAAAAATTATATATTTTTTTTGTTAGCCGAGCCTCAACAGTATTAGTATGAAGGAGAAGGAAATAAAGAATATCTTTTTATTTAGACTGATTTTTTTTTTTATTTCGGATTTTGATTTTACCCCTGGCTACACTTTTTCCAACTACACCCTACTGATTACAGTCACTGTGACAATCGAATAGTCGTGGTGGAAATATCGTTTATATATAGTGTGTGTGTTGTAACACAGTGACGCGGAGGCTGCGGAGAACACGTCAAAACAAAGTTGTCGGAGCCTCCCGGTCGTCCAAAGTTTCGGTCGGCAATTTCCAATTCGGTTATACACAGCAGCGGCGGCGTTGAGGACGAGGACACGCCGCCCGTGGAAACAAATTACCGGAGAACTTCGATTCCGCATGGAGTGGCAATGTCAACTTAATCGTTTTAATACGATTTAATAAACCGCGCCTAATCTAACCGCTTGCACCGGAATCATCTAACTATACACTCGAGTTAGTAATCGTGCTCGGATTTGGAAGCGCTAAAACCAACGAGCGAAAACGTACCGTTTAAAAAAGGACCAGAAAACGCTAAAATAAATAACGATTTGCGATATCGATAAAAAATATCACCGAAAACGAAATTTCTCGAAATATTATTATGAATAACTTAAACAACTTAAATTTAAACTATTAGTTCGTGTAATCGAATATAAATATGAACTTTATTTACTGACAAAATGACCATTGCGCTTTACAATTATATATTTCTGATATAATTATTATTATTATTATTATAGTGTTAGGGAGGGCCAAATATCTAAACGCACAGTGAGCGATATTTAGACTATATAATATACCGTGAGGTGTTCAACGGAGTTTACTAGATGTGCTTTCGTTCGGGACGCGTAAAACCTCCTTGAAATATGCCCCGGCAGTAGTACATCATATCCATAATATATTATATTATATTATTATTATATACTAGTGTGGTGGCCGAAAACGAGTTAAAATAGCGTTATTACGATGCCGCAGAGACCGTTTTTCGGACACTAACGCGCGCGCGCGCGCGCGTGAAAAATGAAAATCGTAGACGGCTGCCCACATCGGTCGCAACACGCAGTCCCGGGCGGCGAAAATATTATATTTTATTGAACGACTTGTCGGTGGAAAGCATTTTTTTTTTTTTATGAAAACGGTCCGTCGTCACGATGCAGCGTATAATAATATATATATAGGTATACGCGCATGTACTGCTCGCCGGTAATAACAATATATTATTTTGTTCGTTGGCCGTGGTCTCCGCGGGGACCGAGCGCGAAAAGGGCCGAACTATACGCCATCCGACGTGCAGCAGTTGTATATTATAATATATATATATGTATATCCCTCGGCGGGGGTTAAAGCGGGGAGGAATTGAGGGACGGACGGACGCTGGGGGACGCGAGAGTACTATTTCTGACCGTGCTTTAGAAAAAAAAAAAATCGCCCTCTTTAACGACGACGTTAACATTATAATATTTTCTTCGAAAAGTATACATGACCGCAGGTACCTACGTACATTACGCGGTACGCCAAAATAATTATATTTATTCGTTAAATTTTATTTATCACCGTTTCGGTTAGTCGAGATGAAAATTGTAAAAAGTACACCAAAAGACAAGGCACTGCGTGACAACACAAAATTAGAAATGTTTCTGTTTTTTTTTTTTTTACGAATCAGTGTATTATTAATATTATTACCCACGACTAAACCTGCAGTGAACTGTGATCGCTAGATTAAGTCACGCGGAAATCGTTGATCAGACACTGGAGAAAAACCATTTATCGGTAGAATTACAAGTCATAATTGAAAGTTCTGGCACTTTCTATCAACGGACAGTTGAAGGTCGTATATTGAAAAAAGTCATAACTGTTACGATACGTACAGAAATGCCAATAATATTTAGGCTGCAGGCGAGATAAAGGAACGCTGCAGTAAAGTACATTCGGACGGTGGATGTAAAAACGTCAGTTGAATTAGCAGCAATTATCGGGAAAAACGGAGAGGATTACTTACGGCAGTTCCGGTCCTCCGAGGACCGTTAAGCTGAAGGGAAAAAAACGAGACACTATCATTTTGTATACCTATAAAATATGTTGATTTGTTGTATTCCAGCCGTACGAAACAAAATAAATGCGTTTAGTTGTGATGATATTACACCTAGGAGGTACCTAAATAGTATTTCTCTATAATCTATTTCGTTCGAGTAAAAAGGAAAAGCAAACAGAATATTGCGAAAATCGCGGTCCCCGAGAGAGGCGAATCCGTATATTCTCTTCCACCGAAAAACAAAATAAAATCTCATACTTAGACGACGATCCGAATAAACTATACACGTATTTACAATAATATAATCGGTCGCAGTATTTATCGATTCAGTCGAAAAGAAAACAATCGTACAATATTATTATAAAGTAATGGCTCCGTGCACGGTCGTTAAACGGTTTTATTGCATTTTCCGAAATACATTTAAATAATGGCTCGTGCCCCCGTATGTACGGAAATTTTATTTTTATTGCATTCGTGCCACGGGGTCAAATTCAAAAATAAACGGCCATTTATTTTCTTTTTTTCTCTTATTTCTTTATATACTTCTTTAAACTTTGGAAATAAATAAACTTTTATTATTATTATTAGTACTCTGGAGCATTTCGTTATAATAATTTCAAACTCAGATATATATATATATATATATATATATATATGTGTATATATATAATTTATCCCCCGCGCTTTTCCCTCCCGTCTGAAAAATATAATAGGTATTAACAATTCTGCAGCGTTATTCTCGGGATTTCACTATAATCATTTTAGTAAAACTGTCGGATCGGCATATTATATTAGTGCATACTAATATAATGATAGAAGTTAGTTACAGCGATCAGTAAAAGTATAGAGGTACTTACAACAAACGATAGTGTTATAATATTCCGGTAAATTTTACATATATGTATATATGAATACTTTTAAAATTATCAGGTTGGAATATTATAAGTTTCAGAACAAACGCGAGTTATATAATACTATGAAATTTATACGTATATGTTGATTATATTATAACAATATTCCAAATCGTTTAACTAATAGACATACACACATATGGAAATATTATCAAATTCTATGCGCAGTATCAAAATTTAAAACTTTTATAGTTAGTATCAGTGGCGTATTAATAGGAGATGATATGGATATTACCTACACAGAACTTTAATTTTCGATTCCAGATTACTTTTCCGTAAACACAAAATCTTAAATTTATGAGGCTTTCGCAACCTACCAGAAGTTATTCAATATTAGATAAAATAAAATCAAGAAGATTTATGGGCTGATACGGATACCATTTAAAAAGTGTGTACCTACCAAAATTACATTGTTTTAAAATTAGTGTATCCACTGCTACAAGCTATGGTACGAAAACGATAAAATCGAGCCATAAAGTACAAAGAGCAAATCGAATTGTTTACTGAATCATTTACCACAGCATTTTGAAGTACCTTTACTCAGTAAATAATATTTGAACGACTAAACATAAATATTAGAAAACGAATGAGATGTAATAGGTTACCTGATCCCATAACTCGTTTTTTATTTTTATTTGATTAGAAATAACCCGCCACCCAGAAGGTAATTATAAATACGTTACTGATTAGTATAGTCATAATATTAAGTAGGACTGTGAATTTGAAGGAAAATGCATTTTTTTTTTAGCTGATTGTGAAACGTAGTTTTCTAAATGCCTAATTTAAATTATGTAACAACAAATTCATTCATAAAACTTTTATTTTCTCTTTTTAAGTCATATTTTCTTTTTTAGTTTATTTTTTAATATTTTTAATTAAATTTCATCAATTAATATCTCTATACAGTTTTTTTTTTGTTTTACACAGGCTAATACACGTCAGATTTATATTTTATAAAATAATATTTTACACAAGCTGTCTACGGGTTAAGTAAATATATGGATTCGATAAAATTATGCAATATTTTATTTAACATTCAAATTCGATCAACATTTTTATAATTTTTTTTAAAGACATTATTTTTTTTATTAAATAAATATAAGAAAATTTGAATGTATACAAAATACTTATATCAGTAATATTAAAATAAATATAAAAATAAAATTAAAAACCATTTTAAGTGTATTTTGTATTGCATTTTTGAGACTTTAAATGCATAGTTTATTACATCTTTAAGGTTTTTCACTACATTCAATTCATAATCCTAGAACGAGTATCAGACTTAATCGAAGACATCAATCATTGAAAATGGGACATTTTATAAACATCTATTAATTCTTTTATCTATAATTTATTCTTGTATTAATTTTGTAGAATATATTATAATACAGTTATCTACAATTAATTAAATAAATGAACAAACTTTTTTTTGAAAAATTGATATAAAGATATCATGTACTAATCGTATATTAAAATTAATTTAATTTTTAAGTTATTTTCAACTTAAAATGTTGATTTAAAATGCACATACTACTGTAACTTGTGCATTGTTTTATACAGATATGTTTTTTAAAAATAAATGTTTAAGAATTTAAGAAAATAGGCAATTTGATTTGGCTCAAATTATAAAATAGAGGAAAGAAATAATCGAGAATGCTTGCGGGATTATTTTCAACGCTCTAACATTACAAACGAAATTTTAATGAAAAGAATGACATGAACAGGACATGCACAGAGAAGCATAGTTCAATAATACGGCCTTAATCGAAAAACAACCCGACAGAAAAGCTACCATTATAGGAAGACCTTACTTAAGACGAAATGATTGTTGTCAAGGATATATTATAGCGGTGAAACCTGAAATACAATAAAGGCAGTGTAGCCAGTGTAGAAACATATAGATGACATATTTGCTTGGAGGGTTGGTCTTACCTCTGAAAAATAAGACAAAAAGAAACAATTTGTTTTGGTTAAAATTACACTATCATTATTATTATTATTAACTACAATATTTGAACAAAAAAATGTAATATTATTCTCTGTGTTATTTATTTTAAGACAAAAAATCCTTTTAAATAAATCGGTTACAGATGGTAACAAACTCAAACATATTATTATTAATATGTTCGAAAACACTCGAATTTGAATTAATTTCTAAAGACGAGCTATTAAATGGCTATAACAAGATTCTTCGTGGACAGTATTATAATATATATTACGAGTATAACATATTGTACGATCTTGTAAATAATTCTACTGTAGTATAATACTGCAGTAGACACTGTCAGTCGGGCAGAGACTCGACAATATAAAGTTTAGCAATAAGTCTGACAAAATTCAGACCATCAAAAACTTTTGGAAAGCCCGTAAATAAACAGTAAACAAGAGTCTATACAAGAGTGCTAAAAAAAGAACTAAGAACATAATTTCAAAAGCTCTTGGCGTTTTAAAAAAAATATATAACAATAATAACAAAAACTACATTAAGTACATTTTTCGTTAAAATTGGTCCAAGTTTTTATTTACTTTTTTTTTTTTTTTTGTCACAACAAGTTCAAACATTCTCATTATTCGTAAGTGCCAGTAAAATTATTTTATTTGGTTTGTCGTATTATAAACTCTCTGCATAAACAAAATAAAAAAAAAAAAAAAAAACGTATTTTTTTAATAGTACAATCGATCGACACCTAAACGGTGTTTTCAGCCAAATAAAATCTCTTTATGTTTAAATTTTGATTTTAGACTTGAAAGGCCATTTTTTTTTTTTTTTTAAATTCATAAACCAATATTTGGAACACAGATAAACTCGAGACTTTTTTATTTATTTATTCATTTATATTTTGCTCTCTTAAATGAAATTATTTGTACCGATTAAATCGTAACGACAGAAACATTCCGACATATTATTATTTTTATATTATAGTATCGCTTGGATGGCTGACCGTGGTTAAACAATAATAATAATATTGTCGTGTCAGTCATATAACACGTGCACGTTTCGAACTTAAAAAAAAAAAAACCAATCGTAAAATTAATTCCCGAAAAACCGTACGTTTCCGGCCCGAAAATGGGTGTGTCGGACCCAATATACGATCGCGACGATGATGGCCGACTTTCCGTGATTTCGTTCCATTAGTAATAACGTTGTCTGACAAAATATACTAGCAGATATACATCGCAAACACGTTTACGTCGACATGCGAAAACAATTCACATCCGAGTAATAGTAATTGTCGTTGGACACGTTAGTCCGTTTCGGAAAGGTTCGTCCACACAGGGACATGACACATTATTATACTTATAAATTGTTGTACATGGGTAGAAGTAATGCATTCGAATGATACAATGCCACCACTATACTACACTACATTATAACGAACGATTTTATGCCGTAATTATTTTACGAAACGCGAAAAGATAAAACTTAAGCATAGTTGGAGCAGTGATCGAACAGAATCCGCTGAAGAGAAAATGTACCAGAAAATGGCCGAAAAACCAGTGGATTAATTGCGAAATGCAGCTAGACCTATAATGAGGTCGAATTCGATGACGGAATGGTGAGATAAGATCCGGTACCGTCATTATTCAAACACAGTGACAACAGTAACAGGCTAGCAATTAAAACTAAAACTTACAAAATTGTGAGGTTATATTTTATGCAGATTTCGATGAATATGATTATTTAAATTACAAAATACTACAATATAATACAATACGCACAATGGAAATCATTTAAGTATACCTATATTTACAGATTACAATGATAATGATTCGATATTTTGTAAATAATTTGACATCTGCATTTTTTTTTCTACATGATCTTTTTCTCTGCTCGTTTTAGGAAATTTCGAAGGTCCCAAACATTATTTATATGCATGCAAGGAGTTTTAGGGACTGTGTCGGTTCGCTACCGTGAAAACGTGTCGCGTCCATCTTTGTTTTCTTTTAAACTGTATAACTGTATTTATATTTAGCACGTGTCCTCTTGATGGTAACCATTTTATTAATATTTACCTAACTTATCCTTCTGATATTCGATATGCCCTAGTCTAGTGTTTTTTATTAAGACTCATAGATTATTATTCCTGTTTTTCATTGACCGATCGTTACTCGCTTGTTCTCGTCTACCAATAGCCATTATTTTGTTTAGTTTTTCTTTTTTGTTGTTGTTCTATAATATAGTTTACATTATAATATTATCTAAAGAAAACGGGAGCAAACACCTAAAATTAACACAAGTCATGTAATATAATTTGCTTTTCGAAGCGCGTAACCGTTTATACAACAGCAATATACGCGTATAGTATTATTGTTTTGGATGAGGCGACTGATGTACTATAGTAGGTGTTGCCAAGTAACTATTACGGAAATCCATTACTATACATAATATTATATAGTGCCGCGTTACAATAATAATAATAACAAACGACGACGACGGCGGCGCGTTGTGGTGGCAGGTAACGGAAATGCACGAGACCCGGTAGCTCTTCTAACCTCAGGCGAAAATGTTCGTGATACCGAAGAAAATTTACGCACACATTTGCGTTTGTGCTGCAGAGACTTCTCTTTCCAGTATAATATGTTGTTGGTAGGTCGAAACGCGACCGCAAAACACAAGCGCGCCGTATATTATTATTACACTACGACTACAATATAGGGTCGTGAATTTAATACATACTCCAAACATACCTTACAAAAAAAGCTCATAAATTAATATTATTAATTTAAAAAAAAATAAAACATTCTAGCACGGTTATATTATGCATCCTGCTAGTTAATCATTTGAACAAGTAAACGTAAATAACAAAAATAACGTTAAAAATACCACATCTGCTTACTAATGTTTCGAAGACTGAATCGAAAATTGCAAAAAAAAAGGATAAAATACAAATTTCAAAAATCGATTATACATAGTATACAATATTATACAATAAATAATAATGCATAATCAAAGTCGAGTTGTAAATAAATTCAGTGAACAATATGAACTTTGAGCTAATAGAAGATACGTTTTAAAATAGATTAATCAAATGTATTTGCTATATCCAAAAGCAAATTTGTACAGCCCTAATTTATTTTCACAATTAGGGCTGAAAATTTAATACACCATAAAACTCCGTTTTATGTCATATAAACTTGAAACAATGCACCTGTAAAATGCTCTGGAAAATAAAAAAATTACAATTTGAGTTCCATATTCTCGTTTAAAAACGCACGAAATGAATTGGAAAACAATGCAAAATGCATCGAAATTGTATCATTAATATTATATTCCGTACTAAATCCAATAACATTAAACGGGCTGTGGCGACAATTTTAAAGGCTAGCGGCACCCTACGTTAGTATATTACGTGTGCAAAATTATTACGATGCAGAAATTATATGACAAATACACAGCGGAAGAGTTCGGGAACTGTTTAACACCGAACGGAAGTGCGCCGGAATTTAGAGTTTGTCAAATACGGCAGAAGTACTTTGTTATCATTATTAAATGTTAATCACGTATATTTTAATCGTATAGTTCGGTATATATAATGCAATTATGTTAAAAACGTCCAAATAATGTATACGACACGATGGATTACGATGGATATTTTTTATTATACGAAAAGCACACACCTATAGGGAAAAAATCCAGAAAACCCACTTTAGCTATAGTATAGTTTTGTTATATTTCAATGCGATGGTTAGTATGCGTTATTCCAAACGTAATCAAATTCTGTTTATCGCGTATTAAAGTTTGACATTTAACTCGATTCGAACTTTTTAAATCGTGAGACAGTAATTTTGTTAGGTTTTGAATTTAAAACCTTTTTTTTCTCAGGTCGAAGGGAAAAGCGACTCTTCTGGTTTTCGTTACCGTGTACCCTATAGAAACTCACTCGATAATTGTTCTTGAATGACGAGAGAACGTAATGGAAATATTAGTGGTGTAAAACGTTTTTCCACATTCGCATGTCACGAACTCGGTGACCGCCGCTCGTTTTTCTGGGCTCAGCTCGTGCGACCCTCTTGACCGCACTATATATCGTGAAACATATTCGGTGCCATCTTTTGCGCGCTGTCTTCGAGTCGAGTGTATAGCAGCAAATATCGGTTTTGCCGTACAAACAGTAAGTCAGCTGTGTAGAAAAACCGAACGAAAAACGGTCACTAATGGAAAACGCGTGTTGGCTTGGTAAGTACGTTCGCGTGAAATCCGAACCCTCGGGAATCGCAGCCTTCGCGGTCAATCGATACAAATTCATCGACGTCGGCGAAGAATCGAGACGTGACGGAAATTTTGTTTTTTTTTTTTTTTTACTCTCTCAGTTTCTTCTTAAATTCGATCAACGCAAAAATACGCGAACGTAAGCGTATTATACTCGCGTGCGCGCGTGTGTGTGTGTGTGTATATGTGTGCTCGCGCATCAGGCGAAACAATCGCATTTTCCTGTTTTTCATTTTACGTTTCGGCAATGTAGACAGGGAAAATACTATATGGTATATCAAGCGGACGTCTCTTCGGAAAACGATAAATACGTCAACCGTCGAAACAAATTTCACGTTTACCCGGGGTATTATCATCGTAAGGAAATGAGACGAAAGGGCGATTAATAAAATCGATATGTTATCATTATAAATTTATCGAACGTTTCGTGATCATTAGAGACGACGAGCGACGTTCGTGTTTACGGAGATTATTGGAGCTTTCTTTGTCGTAATTTCGTGTCACTGTTCAAAAGCCCGCTGTCGCGCGAGACGAAAAACGCTGTCTATCTGTCCTCTCAAGCGAATCCAGTGTGTTATCTCTGCCGATGTTCACATCGCAGATACCGCAGTGTCGATCGCTTTGCCGGTTTTGGAGTCGCAAAAACGTAACCTATATATGTATAACGCCACGAGGTGGTTACAAAAGCGATGACGGGCAGAAATTCTTGCGGTGTCCGTCTGTCTTCTCTGCGCGTTATTATCACTCTCTATATGTGTGTGTGTGTGTGTGTGTGTGTGAGTGTAATTCTACGGAATGAGGAGAAACCTGGGCACGCTTGCGGGAGTAACATAATACGCGTATATTATATATTATTATAATAGTTTCTCGTCTGCGAGACACTATGATAATAATAATCATAATATCATCATATACGTATTTATATAACGCACCTCGACTGCGACGGGCTGACGACGACCCGAGGGCATATACCGGGGGTGGTGCCGGGGCGGCTCCGTCCGGTTTATCGGGGGGCCGTTTCCGCGAGCGTATACACAAAGGGGAGGCGCGGTATCTCCGGTGTTCGAACTGCGGGCCCCGCGCGACGACCGTCATTGTTTGTGTTGTTCCAGCGGATATCCCAAGGCGAAGTCTAACCGGGCGCGCGGGTCTCTACGCGTCTACTGTATTGCCGCACGCAGGTCGGTCGAGATAACGTTCGAGCACGCGCGCGCGTCTCTGCCACAATATGACGCGATGACGATACGACGATTCACCGACGTCGTCGTTGTCGTCGTCGGTATATAATATTATATTATAATGCCCAGGTATATTTCCGCCGCAACGATTCCGCATATCACAAAGGCCGCGGATATTATTGCGGTATTGTTATAATACGTTCGCCTACACCGACGAAAACTATACGCGCGCAGCCGGGGAGCTTTCGCTGTCTATATCGTATAATTATATTATAATATTGTTGTCGCCGCCGCCGTCGCGTTCTGGTCCGACGAGCCAGATTAAACGAGCGCCGCCGCCGCGAGTGTACACACATCGCCGACCGTCGACCGCGAGAGAGAACGCTGCCGATGCCACTGCTACGGTCGTACAGCCGCGAAGGCCATAGACAATGGAGACCGGTGGCCAGACTATTATAATGCGCGTCGTGATTTTACACATACACGGGGATGCCAGCCGAAATCGTTGTGTAAATAATAATAATATTTATACGTGTATGGTGGATATAAAAGAAACGGGAGGAAAACTCGGAAAAAAAAAAAAAAAAGTAAAACAAAATAAAAACGGACCCGTAGTATAATAGCCTGGTGTGCGGCCGCGCAGCGACGTTCTGTCGGTGACGTTTCCAGCTGGCAAAAAGGTCGAGTCGGCTCTCCACTCCGTTTTCGTGATTAAATGCCGCGGCGGCGGCAGCAGTGGCGGTGATTCGACTACGCGCTCGCTGCAGTGTTCGCTATATAATATAAAGTATATATACGTAGTAATATCTCTTCGCTCGGACTTTTGTGAAGTTGCCAAGAAACGAGCACACACATAGTATATACCCTGTACATATATATATATATATGTATAAATATGTGTATACGTATAACGGCCGAACGTTTTCGTTTAACCGAGAGACGGACGACGTATAAAGTAGTACGTCATTCTCTCTCTCTCTCAGTCTCTCCCTCTCGCCGTGGTGTGCGTACTATTACAAACGACCGGCGGCTAGGGAGGAAATATAAAAACCAGTTGGCTGCTGGCGTGGCGTCGCGGATGAGAAGGATCGGCGGGGCACGTCAGACGACTAAAAACGCGGCCAAGTAATTCGCAATAAATCTTTCGCGGGCGAAAGGCGGCGGCGGCGGGCGTTCGCTGGTTAACGAGGCGAATATTTCGTCGTCCGGGACACGGAACTGCTACGCCTACCGCAGCGTCCGGAACCGCAGCAGCAGCAGTACCAGTGACGGTACCGCCAAGAAAAATCAAATCGATACCTCCGCACCGCCGGTTGCCTTGTCTCATGTAGACGAACGTCTTTCGATCGTCATCTTTTATCTTAAAATTTTATCTTGAAAAAACCGACGTTTGATAATAAAAACGTACGCGCATATCAATAATTGTTTTGTAAAAATGCATTTTTTCAACGCTCGGCGTTTACGAGTTGAACATTCGTTAACAAATCAAATTACTTACAAAGTCACAACACAAGTTATATAAGTATACCGGGAGCTTTGCTCGAAATAAAAAACACAAATTTTCGTTTATAATAGTATAAGTAAATTGAATTTCATAACAGATGCTAGTACACAATATTAAACATCATACTTTTAACGTTTAATATAATTTTAAAATATATATATTTATCATCTAGTTAAATAATGGTTATCTATTTCCAATAATATAAATAATTTTAATTCAATTCTTTTTTTAAAATTTTATCTTGAAAATTTTTTTTTTTTTGTGTCTCAATAATGTTACTCCTCGTCAATATTATATTCCCGATGTATAGTTAAAATGTTAATAATTCGAAAACACGAAAAATATACACACACTCGAGTACTAAATCCGTCAACTGCGATCTTATTTGTCGGATTATATAATGATAATAATTCCGAATCGACGGGGTTTTTTTTTTTTTTTTTTATTAATAACAAAAACGAGACCGGCCGAACTTAAATCAAAAATCCTCTCGGGTATTCACAAGGAGGATTTTTTTTCGTTATTTTATCTGATCAGCATCATTTCAGAATACCAATACCGGGGCTAGGGCAGTCCCGGGTAGCCAGGTTTAAGGTGCTCTCGAAATACGACGCGCAATGTGATCATATATAATATTAAATATATTAAAACTAATTTCAGTCAGGAATAGAATTGGAAAAAAAAAACAAACATAAACAAAAAAATGCTTGGGAAAACGGAACGATTAAATTATATTTATTTATGTATAAAATGTTAGGGAAACGTCAACACGGCTTTAAGAGGAACAAACAGCAAAAAAAAAACGCCGCCGGAAAAACAGTTTAAAAAAAAAAAAAAACAGATGATATACTACTCCGAGCGTGTATGTAACACATTTTACATAAATTTGAATTTTATTTAAATGTATATTATAAGCATTCCTCGACACAAAAACGTGTAAAAAAAAAAAAAAAAATAAAAAACTTTTTCCAGGGACCTTTGTCGGATGGTTTTGCGTCTGCGGTTTTCAAAATGTATGCGAATGGCTATACTATATTATTATAATAACATAAAATTGCTGCAGATGTGCACACGTCGTATTTAAAACTGAGGATAAATATTAAAAATTAACGAATCATACAGGCATATGCGACGGACCAGTGGAAGGAGGGAGGAATGGTAATCCGGAATGGTTTTTTTTTATTTTTTAATTTGTATTTAATGAATAACAATTTTAAATTCCGTACCCAATGTATATACTATCCGTTCCGCGGTAGCATAATATATTTTATTATTAACATACGTTTTATCAACATCTCGCAAAAGTACATTAACGTTATTAACGAAAATGGAATTTTCCACAAACAATAACTACTATATGGCGAACTTCGCTTTACTGACATTGCCTAACGAAAAATTCAAATAACACCTGAGGGTTTCGCGAAAAAACCCCATAATTGTTTAAAGTTTTCCACAAAAAGCACATTGATTGCCATCGTAAATAATACTATCGTGGTTAACGACTATTCAACCATATTATTAACATAGACATATATTTGAACAAACGTCGTGCATTTTTCTGCTACTCCATTCATGGTATACACTGTACGTGAACAAACATTAAGCGAGGAGAACGATAGTTTAGGACAATTATAAATAAAATACTTATACGTTTTTATTACGGCATAAAATCTATTATGAATATAGTGGTATCAAGCCACGTGTGTATACAATAAACTCGATCGGCAAGAGATGAAGCCACCTCAATAACCATATCGGAATCCCGTTGTCCCTTTAAGATACGCGACCGGCACGTAAACAAGTTGATGCGATTTAAACGTTTATTTTTCGACCGATTTTAAATCCCGAACCAGAATCGTATTGTTATTATTATACGGTTCCCAACAATAATATTATCATTCGATCGCCATCCCCCGGAAAAACGTGGCGGTCACACGCTGTGGTACACATAAGGGTTGCGGTTAGGGGTGAACTCATCCTACCCACGAAATTTTTTTTTCTTACCGCAATTTTGAAAATCGAGTTTTACATTCAACGACATACTTAAACTTATTCCCGTACCATCTTATACCGCAATTAATTTTCATCGAAAATCATTTATTCAGTAACAATAGCACTGTACTGATAAAATGAACATAACATCCCATTTCTACGAAATTATCATAAATAAAACCCCAGCCGGTAAAACATCCCGCGTGCACTACTGGTCGCACGTCAATGACAATAATTTGATTCACGTAAGGTTTTCGAGTGTTGTTTTCGTTTCGGCGGTATGTACGGTCGTCGTCGTCGCCCGCGCTATACATTGCGATAAAATAATATAATTATAATTATTGTAACAATACAATAATAATTGACGGGAAAATTCCGGGGCGGAGTGCGTAGCGCGGTACACACGCACACGCACACACACACACGCACACACACATCAGGAAGAAATACGAATATAATTGAAATTTCCGAGCTATTACACTGATTTGGCTTTGCTTCAACGTTTATTATCTTTCGCGTATTACTGCAGCTACGCGCGCGCGCGCCGTCGGTCGTGTAATGGATTTCGTTTCTTGCGCGCGATTGTCTCCGCCGCCGTTGTCCGTCCCCTGTCGTCCGTCCTCCCCGGTCGTTTAATTATACATCCGATCGCGACAAAAACAATAAACGTCGTCTCCGCTGAGTTACGATCGCCCGGCCAGAGGGGAAGAACGGCGCCGGGGGTAGCAGGTACGGCGGTGGGCCAGGGAAGGGGGAGCGACTCATTAGGAGCGAAAATTGAAAGATGTTTTTTTTTTCTCTTTGTTTTTCGCACGCTCGCCGTTTCCTCCGCCGCCGCCACGCCCTATATCCGCTCTCGTCATCTCGCTCACGCGCCCCGTCCTCAAACTTACGCCCGTCTACCCCTACTGCGCGGCGAATCCTCACCCCGATCTTCTCCTTATACACCGTAATATGGCGATATACGTAATATACGACGTGTACAACATCATATAGTAGTGTTACCGTATTTTATTATAGGCATTTTTCACATAAATCGAATTACCCGGCTGTAAATACAACAACGCCAATAACTGTGTATCTATACAAACCGTATAAACGGAACCAATTTTCGAAATTCAATTTGTACGTCGTATCGTATAATGTAAATACAACGCTCCCTCGTAGACTCCCTAGACCTATTATGACGATAGCGCATGATCAAAAGCCAGTTCGTCGAAAATAATAATACACCGGAATAACCACGAACATTTTTGACTCTCGTGATGTTTGACCGGCCGTAAAATTTCACTTGAGAAATAATACCTCCTTGGTAAAGTAACCGAGGATAAAAATTCGCCTAATTTGACAATTGGGGAGGGAGGGTAAACGTTCTTTATTGACTGTATTGTAGAGTACAATATTGCGAGAGTTGATATTCACTGATAAGCCGCTGGGTTCGAAATAATAACAGAACCACAGACAAATCAGAAATCTGTATAACATTTTGTCGACGAGTGATGTGTATGGAAATATAAACATATTTAATTTAGATTTAATTTTTAGGGTATTATTTTGAACCTTTTGATTAGGTCGAACAACGCAGATATACATCGATATTGTCGCGACTCGTGAATATACAAGTCGTTCGTTTCTACGTCGTGTCGTTCGCCGAGAATTGGGCAGATGACGTGAGCCTTTTAGAAGGTATTGATTTCCGTGGTAGTTCAAATCAAAACCTCATAACTACAACCGCAACTTTTTCGCATGCTGGTTGTAACCTTTAAGGTGCAACGGGCTTCCGATACCAGGGTCAAAGCCACTTTAATTCATATGGCAAGTATCAGGTTTAGTTTATTGTATAAATGTATGACTTGATATGACTATAGATGTTGGTAATCGTAATATAAAAAAACAGGAATAGGTATTCCACGCACGATTGTTTCAAAACTGTCGCTTAATATTGTTCACGAACATCATAAAAGTGGGGGGAAGGGAAGGTGGGTTGAGGGAAGAACATTATTTTTGTTAAAATATATAACGCCTGCGTCCCGGAGGCGATCGCAAAGAAATCGTTTCGGAAAATTCGGCCGATCGTAAAAATAAAACGACCGTGTCCCTCGGTATGATAAGCACACGGTTGTCGCTATATCGAATACTGTTTTTTCGTTAACGACGTCAGTAAAAAATGTACGTACAGCTCAAGTCGTCCACCTTTTTGGACCTGTTAATGTTTATATATTGCACAGTATATAAGGGGACTCGATTTCGAATTTTCCAAATTGCCTAAATATATATAATTCTTAATGTAATGCGGACCGAATGGAAGTAAAATAGATTCGATTTCTTGCGATGACCTAATGGAAAGAAAACGTAAATATATATAAAATATTTAACGAGAAGCTTTTAAAACAATGTTGCTATAATGAATGGATTACTCTTTTCAGAGAATATATATATAGTAGCTCGAGTCGAATCCTCTTCTCCAAACCGCTTCTTTTCTGCTCGTCTTTATTTATTATCGTGTATATCGTCTGATGCGTCGTCGTAATAATATAGCACGCACATAACAATAAATATATATACGGTGGCTACTAGCTGTGCACATTTATAAATCGAGTTGAAAATGCTGATTTATTATTAAGTTTAATGGCAAAATCCTTTTAGTTAAAAAGAAAAAAAAGAGACAACCGCACAAGTCTCATCCTTGTAATATAGCTTGTATATTTTACGGAAACGCAAATATACGTATGCAAATCAATAATATAAGTATCCGAGTGAATATAGGCACTGCGAATCACTGCCAAGACCAAATATTATACGACTGCGATCAGGGGATGCGATTCATTTCTTACGATCAGAGTTACGAGTAAGAAACATATGGTTTGAAATATTGAAAAATATAGTTTTGTTTCTAAATATTTGTTTATTGGTTGATTTGGTGTCATTAATATATTGTAGTATATAATATTCACTTTAAAAATTAAATAATATATACCTACGTAATTATTATTTAAATTGAAATATTGCGCCGTTATAAATAGTATCAACAATTAAAACTCATCAAACTAGTTGTTAAAACTATTGTTAATTTTAATATTATATACATTCAATAGGTATGTTTTTAACAATTTTCAAAAAACTACGAGAAGCACCTATATTTCTGCAATAATCATTATTAGAATTTTAAATTTCAAAAATAAATAATATTTATTTTTTTATTTTTCATAATAATGAGATATTTCATGCAGTTTTCTTAAAATAGGTATTTCAAAAATATTAGTTTATTGCAATTTTAGAACCCTAATTACAACAACCAACAAATAATGCAATTGTTTCAAAATGAAGTATTTTATACCAGGACTTTGATTCCTGCAAAAACATAAATATACGTCCACTACATTATCCTTAGTTCCTTGGGAAGAAGAGCTTAAGTCAATTTCGTATGATTTCAAACACAAACAAATTAAACTTTAAAAATCGGTAAATGACTAAAATGCTAAATTACTAAATAAAATACAATTACAGAATATGCGTACTTGTGCCGTTTAAACCAAAAAAAAATAAAAGCAAACAAATTGCACGAGACAAAATAATTTTAAAAAAAATCCAAAAATCGACTTAATCCCTTATTCCCAATAATCAAAGATACACATATGAATGATGTAGCTAGTCGAGAAGAGAATCAGCATACGATAAAAAATGGCGTCCGATGTAATATTATTTATTTTTGCACCCGTTATCATGTTTAATATCGTAGATATCGAAAAAAAAAACGGATTTATATTTACATTGACTTACACTCCTCGACAGGCAATCGTCCCGATTACACACTGTCTCTCTCTCTCTCGGTTTTTCTTTTTTAATGACATGATTATTTTTTAAGTGTTTTTGATGTCATAACTACAATTCACGACCAATCTCTATCTTAATGTGCATCTCTCCAGTTTTTAACTTTGTAGGTTTTCTAAATCCTCTTATACCACGTTCACTAACCTACACTATGGCTACTATAATTTACTCACGATTACATTGAAATTTATACATGGATGTTAAATATATTATTTAAAAAAAGGTTATAAACTATGTAGACTTATATCATTTTATATTTTTTTTTTTTTTTGGAATTGTCTACTGCAGATGACTCCTTTATTGTCAGATTATTATTTATATCTATACTTAATTTCAAATTTATAAGGAAATAATTGTTCTCTTTTAATTTTTTTTTTGAGATGTATAATAAATAAATCAGACGTTTTAGTTGTAGTTAACTATATTTTTTATTTTAAATCGCAGATGAACAGCAAAATTATCTAAAAACAAAATTATACAAAAAATCGCATAAATCCGATAAAAACTTTTTATATAAAATGAAGTGAGAGGTTATTGATGTTGATATGATAATGATATAATACAATATGAGATTGTGCTATATATTCCGAAATACCAAGTATGTAAATATTTATAAAGGTATTAAAAATCAATATTTATCGATAAATCTAAAATGTGTAAATATCTACGCAATTCTGGTTTTGAAAAATGTTAATATGTATATATATATATTTGATAATGGGCGAATAAGTTATTTTTGTGTTATTATGAATTCACATTTTATTACCTATTTTATATTCGTATCACTGTGATTGTTGACGATAATTGACGATATTATTTAAAGTATTTAAAAGATCACGTAAAAATACTTCATGCATGGTTTTAATGAGTGGCGTTGCAACTAAAAATTATGTATATATATATCATAATGATTATAAACGTATTAAGCTACAAAAAAAAAAAAATCGTGACATCAAACGGATTAAATTTAAGGTTAAATGTATTTAAATTAGGAAACTAATTTCCGTGGCTCTTTTTCACCACACGTGTGCAGCACGCAGAATACACACGCATTGTGGGCGAAACAACTACAAATGTATAAAAGCAAAATGGGAAATCTAATTTAAACCCTTTTTTCTGCACATTTTTTTATTTCTAACGCTGTATAAATATAATTATAAAATGCTATATAATTTAACATTTTTATTGTGAACCGTGTGCTCGCATGCGTGCGAAATCCAAGGTATCTAAAAAGTCAACCCAGGACATTTTTCTTTTAAGGAGATATCCTGTGTCTAAAGATAGATACATAGCAAAGCCCGTTGAACACCTAATAGAGTAATTGTTTTGCTTACTATGTCTACTAGAAAATAAACGGTGAATAATTATTGAAATAGACGATTTTAAGACAAAATATTTTATTTTATACATTCTATAAAAATATTCTTACAAGCGGGAGGATGGATAATTAGTGGTAGAATCAAAAAGTTAAAGTTTGGTTTATTTGCTCATGGAACTTGTTTTAAGGGAATGAATAGTGTATACACACTGCATATAATATAAATAATCGCCAAAAATTTCACAATAATCTTATATTTCTCAAATATATTGAGATATTAGTTTACTAATAAAAAAAAACAGTATCTCCATTCTCCACATTGTCCATACTATTTTATTCTCTAGAACATACACATACGTAATGTAAATGCTGTGCTTTTCTCTAGTATTTTAAAATATTTTTTACGACGTTTTATAATGCATTTTAAAGACATTTCTAGTGGAGTTACGGTGTTTTTCCTAAATAAAAAGAAAACGGAGAATTATTCAATTACATCGAAAACGAAATAACCTTAATTTTGAAAAGTCGTTTTATTAGGATGTCAGTGTATAATATATAAACTGCAATTTTATTTGTATGCGAGATAAGAATCGAAATATAGTTCGAGTTTAATCATTATTGCGTACATAAGAATGTAGGCCGGTTCGCATCTATTTTTTGTTTACCTTTTAGACTCGTTTTACAAGTGAATTAACCATCGGTCGGAGTTTAAACCTAGTTCAAAATGAAAATCTCGTATTACAAAATTGACTATTCGTGGTTTAAACTGAATGAACCCACCCATTGTTAAACTACCGATTTCGATGACTTAAATTTGGTTTAGAGATAGTCTGCCATTTGATTGGTTGTATATGAATAAATTGACAACGAACAATACCGTATTATGATAATCAACTTTCATCACTGATTTACAGATAATATTATTGTTTGTTGGCTACTAATAAAAACGCAATTGAAATAATATTCAAATTCTACAAATATTTTGAGTTATAGCCGACAAACAAACATTATAAAATTATTCACAATTGGTCAACTTGTCCACTATCCCCTAGATATTCCATAAATACTACATCGCAAAAAAATAAAAAATAAAACTTTAACTGAACCTAACCAAATCGGTGATTGCAATACCGGAAATATGTTAACCAATGGTCAAATGATAATAAGTTTAGCTTAACGATACTCGAGCTAAACCACGAATTGCAAAACCTTATTTATTTGCTCTCAGTTATCATATTATTATAATATTATGATATTTAATTTTGGTTTCCGAGTGTAAGAAAAAAGCTATTAGTTTTAATAATATGTGTGTGGGTATGTGTGTATGTGTGTGTGTATTTTTCTCATAAAATGTTTTCGGTTGGTAAAAATATTTAATTTTTTTATATTTAAATATAATGCGGTTATTTTCCCGGTTGTAAGTACTCGTACTTTATCACAACAGATTTGTCTAGAACGCGAACAAACGACGAAACAGTTTTATTTTTCACAGTGGATAAAAGACGAATAATACTATATACAACCTAACAAGTTTACCGAGAACCGCTCAGAATCGTTATTTTATTTTTTTTTATTTCAATTATTAGTGATCGTTGCTTTCAGCTGCTAATAAAATAAATACATTTTATTTTATTTTTTGGTTACCGTGTTAGCTATTCAAAGGAAAAAACCTAGACTTACGTTATAATATAACCTATATCGATACCTGTATTGAACCTTTATAACCTATAATAATTACCGATATCCACTAAGAATTGTTTTTTTCTTTTTTAAATGGAATTATTTATAGTTGCTTTCTGCGGCCTATAAATTAAATTATTACATGGCCAGTTCTCAAATTTCCACATACAATACCAATATCACGGACTATCTACGGACGTTCGGCTAATATTTTATATGTATATGTATATATATTTTTTTCAAAATAAAAACAGACTGACCGTTTAAATCTTATCAGTACACCGTACCATCGGACCAATCGACAAACTATATATCCTCTCGGGAAAGGGGAAAAAAGGATAATACGGCTCCACTCATTATTATTATTATTATATACTCATCCGCATAGAAACAGTAAATTGAAAAATAAATGATTTAGCTGACAGACGTTCAATATATACATATAAAATCCCTTGCATCATCGTGCCACGCGGTCCGTATATAATATTATACTCGATTTAATGTCATTTATTATTTTGTCTCTCTCGGCTACACATAATAAACGTTCAATGAAATTACATTGTTTCAAAACACACAGAATTTGTCGCGGTAAAATTATAGGAAGTCGTTTGGAATAAATTTAATATTATATTTTATCTGGGTTTTTTTTTTATCACCCACGAATTCAATGTACGAAAAACCCTTAATTATTATCGATTAGCGAACGAATCATTTTTATAACTGTATATTTCTGAATCGTTAAAAAATACATTTATTATATTCCGCCGCGAAGGGTGAGGAATCGACTGCAAAAACTCGAATGTTCATCGCGTTAACGAATCAACGGCCAAAACGTGAAATTGATGAAAAATGCTATTGATTCGATGGAAAAACACCGAGTTAAGGTTCTATAAAATGTATACTAACTGCAATCATAATTATTATATTTTGTTGCCGACTGTACCGTTTTTTATATATATATATTTTTTTTTATATCGTTTGATGTAGCATTTTATAAATCGTTCGATACAAAGTTTTTTTTCGTGCGATTTGATAAAACAACGAGAAAAAAAATTGTAAAATCTATCGGGATATTTTATTATTATTTTTTTGTTTCATATTATTATAAATCAATATAAACACTATTTTTTACCAACTATGCAGTGTCATTTTTTTTAAGTACGTGTGAACGAGTGGGATACAAATGTGCAGTATACCGTCGTTAAAGCGGCAGGTTGCCTGTCGGTATCAATATAATACTATTCTTTACAACTAGACAAAAATAAAATGTTGCAATACACACGGGAAAATTGAAATTATCAAATGTAAAAAAAAAAAACTAGACATACTTCACACCAGTGTTGGGAAATATCTAGATAAAAATGATTTATCTTTTATCTTATCTAGATAATCTTCAACGCAGTTATATTCATCTTCATCTAGATAAAATTCTAATTATCTATCAATATTTATCTAGATAATTTATCTTAACGGACTAAAAAAAAAAAAAAAAATAGAAAATTAAAAAATATGATATATAGGTGTTTACATTTCTCTGTGTACCGTAATCCTATTACACGGAAAACAGACATTTAGTAAAATTTATTATAAAACCATGTATTTCAATATTGAATGTTCATTAGTCCGTAGTTTTACATCGTAAACAATGATAATACCCAAAAATATAAAATAACGTTATGCTATGTTGTAAAAGCAACTAACAATAGACCATAGAATAGCAAAAGCAAAAACATCTACCTCTGTTACCTACCACACTATGACGTCGGTCTTCATTAGCTGATAATGATTTCATAGAATTAAAAGTACAATTATTCAAATTACAAGTCAAAGGATGACTTGTAAATTTATCATGAACTTACTCATGTCCTAATAAAGTTTTTTTAAAAATTAGCTATTTTATTTTATGTTTATTTTTAAAGTGTTTTAAGTATTTTATTTTATTTTTTTTTTTACTAAATGCCTGAATATAACTGAATATTTGCAAAATTAAACATTAAATTATCTGATATTTATGTAGATAAAAATATATTAATTTGTATCTTTAACTAGATAAATTATTAGTTATCTATTCCCAACACTGCTTCACACTATGGGTATTGGGTAGGCCACTGCGTAGTAGATGAGAAGTTCGGAACGTATAGGTTGGTAATAAATTATCATTATTTTCAAATTGGTAACTTAAATAAAATTACTTTAGACTTAAAACTAGGTATTAAAAAAAAAAAAAATTGGACGTTTAAGGAACATGGAACGGGAGCTAATTGCTTTTCAAAACGAACGTTCCTAACACTGATCACCGTGTCCATTACACGCAGATGTCTGAAAACATAGAATCGAATGAACGGGTCTGTGCGCATTTCGAAGCCAGATCGCCCCGAGACAGACACTGCAGGGTATTTTCCGAATGATAGTCGAAATTGATTTTATCGGTTTACGGGTTACCTCGGTGACACGGCCGATGTCATATAAATGATAACACGAGTACAATAGAAAAGCATATTATACCCACGGTTTTACATCGCGAAGACGAAACTCCGATAAAATTGAAACGGACACGCGTTTAATCGGATATTTCTCTCATCGATTTCCCGGTTTCCATAAAAAAAAAATGATTTTTTTTTTTTTTTTTAAATTCTTTTTTTAAACGATCAAAATTAGAGGGGCAGTGGAAAATTAAATTGACACGAGAAACGCCGGGCAGGACATTTATATTAATATAGACGATAATGTACGTGAGCTTTTCGTTTGCATTAGGCGGCCGCCTCATGTATAAGCGATTAACGTTAAACAATAAAATTCCCCATTGGCCGCGCGATCGCTGCAGCAGCAGCAGCAGCACCGGAGCTATTGTCATAATATTCAGAATTGAATGTTTCGAATCCCCGCGACAGCCCCGTAAATCAGAACGATTTTCACCACCGTAATAATATGTACACAGTGCAAAAGCGCAATGAATATATATATATATATATATGCACAGGCGTTTATAAAATATTGCACAATGCACGGTCGCGTTCACTCTATTATTGCGGTACAATAGAGAACCCGGGAAGTTTTTCGCTCTTCGGGTTTTCCGACCCCGGCCTGTACGGCTGCCGAAGACCGTCCGTTTATTTAACGCGGATAAGATTGAAACACTCACAAGTTTTGTTTACGAAATGTTCGAGAATTATAATATTAAATGAATTGTTGCAAATTTAATGCACTAAAATAACTTTTTTTTTTTTTTTTTTTACATCTAACTCCCAAAAATCCATTGCAACTTCCGCGAACAACTTATTATAATATAATATTGATGACGATAATGTTCCTTTTAGTGATTTCGAGACTACCAAGCCCCGCCAACGCCGTTTTTAATGTTAAATTATAACGTTTGTTTATAAATCGTAATCGCTAGTTTGGGTACAATGAAATAGGTTTTATGAGGATTATAGTGCATTTAATTCATAGCTCTACTCAACACAACACACAGATATCAGTCTAAAGATGCCCCGTCCTATAAACTACAATAATAAGCATGGTCTGCATCACAGTTGTTGGTAGTACACACGATAATATTATTATAATAGTAGAGTGAATTTCGATGGAAAATTTGTAAATCTAGATTGAAACGTATGTGATGAAACTGCCGTCGCAACGATAGTATAGACGGAGTTTGTGTGTTTGCGCCGGTCAGTGTTATGCCATTACACTCACAGTCTCACGAGAGTACCTATCAACTATCATGCGTATATGATAGTGCGATAGCTGTTTTACAGTAGTTTAACATAGTTATCATCACGAAATAGGCACTATCAGCAAGCTACTATTATCGGTATGCGTAAGAGGAAGTGTTTCTCATAACATTTTTTATATCCGAATAATATCAACCGCATAGTAATATTACCGCTCATATGCGGCAATTTCATACGAACATTTTTTATACAACATAATATGTTTGCCGGCGAACGATTCGGCGAAAATGTCGGGGCGGCCTTTAGGAGCAGGTATTGTATATTATATAGCACACAACACACCCCGTATACAGTTATAAGACCAAAAGCACACATTTTCGACCCGCCGGCCGACCGACCGACCGACCCAGCACCGGCGGTGCACTCGCCGTACCCGCCGAAAAAAGGGTATCTTTGGAACGAGGCCAAACGGTTTCTGCGGCGGATATTCGCGTGAAATATGAGCGCATAAAAGGGCACGGCCCGTATAGTATACTCGGGACGTTTTGTCGGAAAGACCGTATATATATATACATATAAATACCTATACATACGTATATATAAATACGCAATGGCGGCGGTAAAGCTCGCGGGACTCCATAAACGTTTTGGCAAACGAGCCCGTGCGAGTTTTGCAGTGTTGCTGCGCGCGCGTGTACAAGGAATTTAAGTTTGGTTTTTTTTTTTAAAAACAAACAACAGGATGCAGAGAGTGAAAAGAATGCGCAGGTTAAAAACTTTGTGTAATTTTTGACGACGGCGGCACGATGTATGAGGCCGGATGGGGGAAGATCGGGGCGGATGGTTTTTTTCATTTTACCGAACGAAATATAAAACGTCCCGTCGAACGAAACTGAACATAACGAGACATCGACGACGGCGGCGTGTAAAGTTTTTAGATTTATAGAGTGTCGCAAAGTCGCCGTATAAAACCGCAATGATTGTCGTTGCTGTTTGTTGTCCTGCAGCTGCAGCCGGGCCGAAAGCACTCGGGAAAGTTTCGGATGTAATTGTGCCGCTGACGACGACGACGGTTACCACTATACGGCCGGTGCCCGAGTATAATAATATTAAATTACGAGTAATAATATAGGGGACTCGACTCGACTCTCTGATATCGTTAGCGAACAGAAAATAAGGATAATTAATTTTAAAGTATAATGGACAGTTCGCTCTCTCGTCGTCGTCGTCGTGTAGTATATCACAGACGTACCGATTATATAAGTATATAATATACTCTCGTCGTGACGGGTAGTTTCAGTAAACTCGGGTGGTTCTTTTTTTTCTTATTTTCTTTTGTTTTTGTTTTTCGTCTATCGCACGTACATCGCCGAGTGTCTTATTTTATCTGGGCTCGACTTTAACAAACGTCATTCCACAAAACGGCTTATCAATACCGACGAGAGGGAGAGAAAACCCTCTTGTGTTTCGCGAGAGAAGACTCGGCGCTACCGGCTTATTTTATTATTATCGCTATAAGAGTTTATATTATATATATTCCGTAAGGGAAAAAGAGTAAAATCCTACTCGTAGGTCTGGCGCTGCAAAAGCGTTCCGTATCGTTTCCGTCATTTACACAAATGATTTCTGGGCACGCCGTAGTCGTTATCCGGTATAATATTGCACTTTATTTTCTATACGGCTCAGAACTCTATTTGCCGGCGATTACCCGACGAACACGATGCGGCGAAAACGACAATACAACGACACGAGATCCCGTGCCGAAATGTTTAAATTTATATCGTCACGCGGTTTTCGTCCGAAACGCGAAGAGAAAACTCGAATAAAAACAAACCGCCGCTATATAACACATTTTCGGTTATTTTGGCGAACTGCCTATTTCGATTTGATACGATTTGATCGGCAATTTGCGACTCCCGTGACGGTATAGTACAAGTATTTGCGGTTAACGTTGCTTATTGTCCACTCGAACGGTTTTCGCAGTCAATCCGCTGCGGTGTCGTATAGAGATAACACACACACGCACACACAGGAGCAATGCAATTTTGTCCGTAAGCACTTTTTCGGTAATCGACTACAACCAATCGTGACGTTTTGGAATAAGTTTATTGCCTTAGGTCTTATATACAGGCACTGTGGACAAAAAAAACCTTGGTTTATAATTTGATTCGGACGGACGTTCGATTTTTTTTTTTTTACTCTCCTTAACTCGAAAAGTACAACTTTGGCAAAATTATACAAATAAAAAGGATAATATGTAATAGTATTATTAAAGGCCACACACTACGCCATGATAGTTTGCGAAAGTTGTTACGCTGAAGTTTAACTTACAAAGAGAAAGACCAAAGATACAATACTATAGAAATCAAACGATTAAAGACCAAAAAGACAAAGACTTATTGATAACGCCATTCAAATATTTGTAACAAAACATAACATATCTATACACGTAATTAGAGAGATACCAGAGGATGTCGAATATATTTAAATGTACATCATTGGCCCAACACTGACACCTCTGAAAAAAAAAAAAAGGAACACATTTAATCTCAACAATTTTGAATAATGGCTTCATGTTAACCCATCTACAACGATAGTGGTGTACTAAGAATATTCTGATGTGTTGAAAATTTTGGAGGGCGAAGTTATAAATTGTAATTTACCTGAATCGTAAAAAGAAGCACTGAAACGGAAATTAAAAAACGAAATAAATTTATTACACGATTTAGTTCAATATTTGAGATATGTATTAACCGAGTTTGGAAAATAAAAATTTAGAAAATATATAGGCCCACTTTTCGAAAAAATTTCTGGTTCTGATCATCAAATTTGAATATTGTACAAAAAACTAGACAATTTGAATAATTATCGAAATAGGTAAATCACGTAATATTGCATTACGCTGAAAATCACAATTTATAAAGTCTCCTGCCTCTCTCTTTTTGATTATTGTAGTAATTAACCTTTTTAATGGAATAAAAAACGATTTACCATATAATACCGTAAAATGTATTATATAAATATTATAATCGTACATTGAACGGTTTGATTAAAAGGGCTTATTGTAATAATTTGTAGCGAATTTCTATATATATATACAATATAACATAATGGAAAAAAAAATGTTAACGAGGATTTTTATTGTAAAAATGCATTAAAATTAAACTGCAACTAATCATCATACAACGACGATGACGCTGAAAATGCGGATTCGAATATATTATGTATAATAGGGTTTTATTAGGTTTTTTCATCTTTTCGGCTTTATATATATATATGTATGAATTATAATATTAGTAAAAAAAAGTACAGTTTTTCCTCTGTTATTTATCCTCTGTTATTATTTGGTTTTATACATATTTACGCATACATATAAATACGTCAATATTTCCGCTGAATATCTATAATGGTCTATCGTGGTGATAGTTACTACAAAGAAAAAATAAGCTGTGGGGACGAGTTTAGCCACTGTAATAGGTAATTTAATGTATATCTGTAAGCAATTATTAACAATTGCTAACGAAAAAATAATCCTGAGCGAAGATCAGTTGATAATGTTGCTTTGTAAACAATATATATGTCTTTTTTAGGTAAAATAATAACATATGCATTACATATTTTCTTGAAGAATATTTGTTTAATATTGAACCTATCTTCCCACTTTTCCTATTTGTTGAGAAAACTCCTGGAAAAATCAGAACATGACTTCCATACAGTACCTTTCCAGCCAGATTCCCTTTCAAAAAAAGTGCTATCATTGTATTCGGAGCGAAATTGCTGGTAGAAAAGTTATCCACAGAAAAAAAAAATAACAAATATAAACATCATTGTAAAACTAATACATTCCTCGCTTCGCTCGGTATCTAAAATGAGATCGTGACTCCTTAATAATTGTATGTCCTATTAATGTAGGTATACGTGGAGATATAGTTTGACGTGCACAAAATACGAAACCAACTGTCAGGGTGGGTACATGTTTAAAAACTTATACGGACGGATCTTCGTATCGTGATGTCCGAAACTGAAGTTTGAATTCTACGACTAACTTCAAAAAATACGTTTCGTTTTTAAAATAATATGCTAGATGAAAGTGTATTCAAATATCAAGGATTCAATCATATTTCATATCAGATATAGTGGTATAATAGTTTGGTTATTGTACGTAGAATATTTTAGGTGGTTTTGATAGACATGAAAAAATATGCACATTGTGTAAGTTTTGAGTTCAAATCACACGGATGATCGAATGCATCATTTGTTTCCCAATATTACTCCTGTGAACCGTGAAACATAGTTGAGAGAACCTAAATAAATTCGTTTGAGTTTACCATAAATTTAGTTAACTTGACGATAAATGTCCATCGATTTGTCTAAGCATAATAATATAATGATATTATAATATCTTAGAAATATTATTATAATATTATAGTTCTTAATTCATAAACAAGAGAGACATATATGCAAACCTGATGTTGAATTAATAATACCAAATAACAGTTAAAAATATTGCTGATTTTGAGAATTCGATCCCATCGAGTGTCTTTATATGATATGTCTATATATAATATTCAAATACCAGTATGCTGAAAAAATATCAACGGTATAATATTATATACCGCATGACAAAAATATCGCGAATCCGAAAAACGTGACGAAATAATATCGCCCTTATATTGTTAAAATATATTTGCCAAATATGTGAATTTTTGGTATACTGTTAAGTACTCAATAGTATACCATCATCCGTCCAACATTCTTATATTTAAATTTATTTTTAATATTATTACTATACAGAGTATAAAGATTAATATTTTATTTTTTTATGTGATAATATTATTATATTATGAATTGTTTTTATTTGTATACCGGTGATATGTTAAAGGTAATTCTACCTAACCTAACCTAACCTACCTATATGCATAGACGTAACTAAGGTAAAAATTCTAGGGGGGAGAGATATAGACTTAAACAAATTTATTTGCTTAAATTTTAAAATATAATATTGTATTACATTATTGAATTATAAAAACAAATACAAATAATTATTATAAAATATTAATATTCGTCTACACCGAGGGGGAAGGGGCTATTTGGAAATATGGAGGGACTTAGCCCCCCTAGTTATATCTATACCTATATAATTAATATGGAACATATATAGTAAATTATATGTTCAAGAATCCGATTTAGAACAGTTTTTGAACTTTACGGTCGCTTTATTCTATCTAGTCAAGATAGAATAAAGAAATGTTCACCGGATTATCGCCGTATAAACGCGACGATCGATATTTCTACATTATAATAATAGTCGGGAATCTATTTCGTACAATTGCGATATTTTTTTTTTCTTTCTTTCTTTCTTCCCGGACATGTATTATATTATTTCCGCCGCTGTGTACCGTATATACAAAGTTTCGGACCATCCCCGTACGGGTATAATTAAATATATATTTATATATGTATAGTAATCTATAGAACTAAACTGCATTCGTGTCTTATGAACCGGATAATACTTCGATTGGTATTCAAAACATTTGATATACCGCGACCATATACGATATTTGGGGCAACGCACTCGCGGTATTTCGATTGGCAATATAATATCGACTGCAATATACTTAAAAAAATAATAATAAAATCCGTGATCACAACAGAGCTCTATCACTATAGAGTAACATCCCCTCCCCTCTATTTTGTATTATTGACAAATTCTTTATAAACCAATAAATAACCGAATACATATAATAATACAATCATTTTTTTTCTTCTTCGTCTTTCATAGCTTTATATACTATTTTAGTCCGAACATTGAACACTTTTTCTCCCATTTATTTCTTACCAACGTAATTTATTTGTAGTTTCATATACTCCTAAGCGTTTCGAACTTTTTCAGTTTTCTCCAGTTACCATCGTTCTTTAGGTCTCTCTAGAAACTTTTTATCAGGATATTTCCAGTTTAGACTTGCGTATAATTGTTGCTATTGAATATTTGATCTGGATCTCTTAGATCCTGGTTATCGCAATTATATTTGGTTATTCTAAAATACTGTATATTTACAACTTTTAATATACAATTAATAAACTACTTACAAAATAGTGATGTTTGCAAATAAAACCGGTAGGTACGGGGGTTGAAAGTGGAAAGTGAAACCCCCAAAAGGCACATTTTATCGATAATTATACCACGAATATACAAAATTTCGCCTCCTGGCTTAATTTAAGAGGTGGATCTTAACACCTCAAGATTGCTGGATGTTTAAAGCTAAAAATACACTCTACTCTGGTAAAAAGCAATGCAATTTGTATTGAAATTCAACCCAAATTTTAAACCTAACCTCAATCCGCTTATAAAACGACTTAGTTCTCGTGTTTGAGTTAATTTATTCCTGATAGAGCCAATATAATAGAAAGGTCCAAAAGTAGCTGAAAAAAAATCAATTAACACAACAGGTGCAATACAATGCAATAGTCTCTATTTCAAGGAAAATTCGAGAAAAATGTAATTTCACTGCGGCGGTTATGTTTTCCTTTTCTTTCTCTTTTGTTTATTTGTTTATTTTTTTTTTTTAATAATTGCCTCGTGTTGTATGACGAAAAATGTTTAGTACATCCATAGAAGTGACAAACTTATTGTTGTTATTATTACTTTATAGTAAAAATGACACACTTTTTTATTAACAGTCCAACATAATTCAATTTTTTTTCGTTCGGGGAATCATTATTATTATTTTTTTCTAATTAGATACCTATTATTATTGTTGTTATTATTTCATTTTTATTTATTTTCGTTTAAAATATCGTTACAAGCCATAATAAACTAATTACAATTTTATAATTAAAAATATCTATATAGTATAAATATATATGGTACAAGTGGTATTGTAGAACTACTACGAAAAACTAATTTCGTAATTTGTCAACAGAGAGAATATTTTTCAAAATTACATCAATCGAGGCGTGTTGTATATATATATATATATAAGTTGAGTATTTGTGTGCTGTAAGTTTTCCCATCCTGCAACTATAATATATTGTTTTATATATCAGAGGTACTCCGAATCGAGGCTCGTTGTTGTCGCAATCTGACATTTCCCCGTTGGCAAATTAACGTATATATACTGTCGTCTTTTGTTACTTTATTAAGTTTTTATTATATACAGATACTCATGACTCGATGCTGCAGCAAAGCGCAAATGATATATACATTTATATATTATTTTTTTGTTCAAACGATAAACAATAGAAAAAGTTGGACGCTGATGAAATTTTAATACGCAATTGCGATCATAATTTGTCGTCGTCGTAACGATGATGGGCTCTTGTATTATATCGAAGTTGTAAACTCGAAAAAAACTTTACCATTATATAAAATGAACGTGATCATCGAGCCCTTCAGAAAGTTCTACCCAAAACTTATTTTAAGTCCGGATGATAGTAATTGTAACTATTGCGAAAGCAATTATCACACTATCGTATACACAGGATATAGTCTTTAGTTACTGTTGTGAAATCGTGAAAGCTATAGTAATACTACCGTTACATGAACACACATGCTTTATCGTTATATTTTACTGTAGTCGTATCGCACTTTCACAGACATTGTTTTCATTGAAATTCACTCAATGCAAAATATTTAGGTAATCGACGTAATTCGGCTTGGACAGCGCATATGAATGCAAACGAATGTAAATACATATTTTTATTTTACGGAGAGAAAACACAGTAACTGACAGTGATTGATATTATCAGATTACTTTGCTAATTATGTACAACTGATAATATAGCCATCAGAGATGTGGCCATTGCACCAGCATATTACAAATTTGCCATCATATGACCATCGGATAATCATAGTAACTATATGTCATCTTATGAATTAATCTTAGTATATTTCATAAATATTATATTATATTATTATTAAATTGGTAATTATGATTTTTAAATAATAAACAATTTTTTCAATTTTATAATGTATGTTACACTTATATTGTAATTACAGATTCCAAAGTTTTTTCTTTTACTGAAATTTCAATCTAACTATTGCATATCAATTACTTATAAAAAAAAAAAACATTGGATTTTACAAAATAAATAAACATAAAGCCTATATTTAAGCCAGTTCGGAGGACAAAACTGATTATATCTTTAAATATAATTATGTACTAGGAGAAAAGGTCATTGGCAAACGAAAATTTAGTGTGTAAAGAAAAATCGCATTAATAATTGAAAAAGATTACAAGATTTACAACCACATTTAGCGAGTGTACAGGGGGACTGTTGTTTTATTTATTTAGACTTAAATAGTAAGCATAAAAGTGTTTTTTAAAACTTACATTTTTGTTATCTTCGACGTAAAATATATGAAATAGAATTTGTATTAAACAGATTAAATATATGTATAATATATTCAAATAAAAATAATTTGTTATCGAGTTATCTGCACGGGTCGGGTAAAGACGTAGTTTCAAATGAAGTTTGTCAATATGTCATAAAAAAAAAAAATAAAAAAAAATGCCAACAAGAAATAAAAAAGACATTCTTATACAAAAAATCCTATATATTTTCTCCTCGATAAGAATCTATTCAAAAAAGAATACGTTTTGTAAAACACGAAAGACTCAAAGAATCCGGTCTCGCTTTGATATAATATTTTCGTGTAGGTTTATATATATACGTATATATGTGTGTGTGTATATACCTAGTCTGTATTTTTGTTACACATTCTATCAGATAAATTTATGAGCAAAGGGGAATAATATAATTTTCCAGTTAGAGATGAATATGATACGCGTCTTTTTCTGTATTACATTCCCTGCGATATTAGTTTAGACTTGCAGTTCGAATTTTCTGCCGATAGGAAAAGTGAAGTATTTGACAAAAAGCGTATTCTAGTTTACACAAATTCGTATTACTAATAAAATTTATTATTAGTACGTAGTATTGTTATTAGTAATATAAAATATATTGTTTTGTACTATTACCTACATACATTGAATATATACTTATAATATGTGATTCAAATATGTATTATCTATATTCTCTAACAAGCTAGGCTACACAATTTGTTTTAACTTGTCATTGTAAAACTAAGGAGGTATAATAATAAATAAAATGAAATAAGGGATTCATAAAATAACAAATGATAAGTATTCTAGCGAAACAACAATTTCTAACGAAACTGGGTAAAAATAAAAACAAATCAAAAGCTCTTCGCCCCCCGGAACTTTGTTTTGGCTAAGATATTGGACTGCAAAGTGACTTTCCAAAATTGGCATGAAAACCCATTTACAAATAAAATATTATTCGAAAACACCGTTTTAAGAAAGTTCTCACGTTTCAATATAATACAGTAATCCTCATCGAAATAAAATTTTAAACTTTTGTGTAACGGGATTCTAAGATGACAGGAAATATCCTCTAGTCTTTCAGAGTTCAAGATATTTTCACTGTATTTTGAATACCGCTATAAAAAAAAAAAAGTCGATATCGTTTACAGGTAGGCTACTGCTGTAAGTGTTTAGTTGGAAAGGTAGTATATAAAGAGTAATTTAGTTTATGATATACTGAAAGTAACGATGAACAACTATAAAAGGAAGACGATTATGAGTGGAGCAGTATATAAGTTGTGTTCCTTACCTTATTGCTAAAATAACAGATTAAACAAAAATAGGAGAATGAACTGTTAAAAATATCGATAAACATTTCGAATAAAGTACCACTGGCTTAAAATGCACGTACTTTTACAACATATTTACGTTAATACGTGAATAACACTAATAAAGACGTAAACACGACTAGTAAATTCACGCGTATTATATGCGCACGTGAATACTGCAATACACGATTTCACGTGCACTTAAAAAAAACATGCCCGCGTTTAATAATGAAACTCGTATATTATTTTGTGTATTTAATAATATAGGTGTACTAAACGTGTATTCAGGCACGGAAATGTTATTATCTTGCCAATAAGTATTATCAAAATTTAGAAATTTTTAATAAATTGGACAAATAATAATATGTCTAGATCCAGAATCCTGAGTGTATTATTATATATTATACACGTATGATTTGATGTATTTTTATAGCCAGATATTATAAAATACCCGGATAGGTTAATTATTCATTGCACAGGTTTTATAAACACACGAGTTAATCGCCGGCCATAACGATTACAAATGTTTCGTTCGCGTGGACTCCGTTATCACGTACTTATTAACTCATTTTTCAACCGAGATTCCTAATATTATTTCGGCTGTTGATAAAAAAATTTATAGGTCCTGGTTTAAACTCGGAATCTAGAAAAAAAAAAATTGCTATAATAATATCTAACATTATTGTGAATATTATTCGAAGCCCATCGAACTTTTACTAGACAAACGGAGACGGGTCGTACGGCCGCGGGTGATTCGGCCATTGTAATATACAGTTATATAGGTATACGTCATCATCGTAGTGAAAACCGAAAAATCCGACCCGAAAATAACCGTCTTTAGGTGCGGTTTTTATTGTCGTCTGATTAAGAAGCGCACTGGCGATGGCGGCGACGGCAGCGTCGGCAGATGATAAATGATTTATGGGCAACGCGCCGGGGTCGTAAACCGCAAGCGTTTATCAACCGTTTTGTTTTCAATTTTATGAACAGATTTAACAGTCACCTTTCGCGCGACGTGTATTTATATTTTACGCCCGTAATCCATTTCTCTTATTCTGTCAGGGGTTTCGCGTGTCGCGCGACACACGCGACTGCCAGGAACGAAAATGCGTGGCGAAATATTATCGCATCGCAGTTATCACGCGACGAGTATATTATATTATTTTATAGGTAATATAGGAATAAAACGGTTTTCCGATAGTTTTCTATGTAAGAGGATTGAATAGAGAATTAGTTTGTTTTTTTTTTTTTTCAATGTCTGTAAACGACTTTCTATCGGAAATCTCGCTCTGATCGAAAATTGTTAAGGAACTGAGCACTGGGAAACTATAATTTTTTGATTTCTCTTATAGTTTTTTTATTGAGAACTAGCTGTTCGTTTTTTTTTATGAAAGAAAAATATCTAAAGTTTTTATATCTGTAAATGTGCGTTATTTTATTCAGTTCAATCCTCTACAATGAATCAAAACTGTATTGAAAACCACAAAAAACCGGCAAAAAATTAAAGAATACCAACCAAAATTAAACCAGGTTCATCTAATAATATATGACTTATTATTATATTACTAATTATTGTTACTTTTACTTGTTTTTACAGTATTATGTATTTATACGAAATAATTAAAACATCAGATATTTAAAAAATTAAATAAATATTTTACTATAAAACATTTTGTTCTTAGCAGTTAATTTGTACTAAATTGTAAATTACATTTTTGTTGATTTCTAGATTACAACAAGGAAAAAATACGACTAAAAATATTCTGTTTAGAATAATTTTTTGTTAGCAACAATTTATTGTCTTGTAGACACATTAAATTACTTTGCTTATATCCTCGCTTCCAACATCATTTCTATATTAGTGGCACACCCATCAGCATTTTTCTATTTCAAACGAACGTGTTAAACAGTGGAAACATTTGGACCACATTTTACGTAACTATAAAGACTATTCTCTATAGTGAATAAACAAGATAATATAGTGATGTGGCATTTGTATATTTATTAGAGATAGATCGTTAAATATTGATAAGGCTAAGTAAATAAATTACTAATAATGGCATATAATGACATAATAATGACTATACAAAACTAAAAAAACTTGTAAAAGAATTTTTGAAAAAACGTATAAAATCTAGACACATAATTTTTTGACTTTTAGGCTTTTGTTTTATGGCATAGAAAATAAACAAAATTATTTTTTTTTTACATTTTAAATAAGTTTCTGATTATTTATCTTTATCTGGATAATTGATAGACAGTTTTTCCGAAAAGAAATTTATATGGGGCGATTCTTTAAAAAAGTCATTTTTTGGTTTTCATAATAAATCAGAAAAACCGAAAAAAATGTAGAATAAACGGGAAAATGTATGAAATGTATTATTTACAATTTGTAAATAATACAGCTTTAAAATATGTATACGTATAACCGAACTCCACTCAGAACCTTTTTTTGATGATTAATTATGATTAATGAATAATGATTAATTAAATTTCCTTTCTTCCTTCCCAAATTTACACCTACAATAGTGGCCCATCGTGCGAAATATGGCCGTTTGTTTCTATAAGTATTGTGTTTTTTCGTCTATAGTAAATTGTTCTATACTATTTTTCAAATGAGAACGCATCAATTTGCTCAACGTTACCGGCAGCGGAACACGTATGAACGGCCGTTAAATTTTGCTTAATACAACTTACTTCGTATAATTGGTACGAAAGATGGTACGATTAAAACTGCAAAAAATGGGACACACATGCGCGAGTTTTTAATTGTTTTTGTCTGCCACCTAGTTCGTTCTCATTTGAAAAAATATTATAGCAATTATAAGATAGAAATAGAGATATTATATATTTTCTTTATCTATAATTTATTATAAAACTTGTCTTTATATAAACCTGTCGGTTATCCCGTCAAGTCACCGTGAAGTCATTTTTAGCTCATAGTTAAATTTTGTACACGATATTAAATTAGGTTTTATTCCAGTTTTAAATATTTATTACTTGTTTTCACTGAAAATGGCAACTTGGTATCTAATGAGTTGGCTTGCATTAATTATTATTTTTTTTAATATTGATAATTTATTTTAAAATTCGACCGTCGAAGAACACCGGTACATACACAAATTATTTATTTATATTATTATAAGAATATGGGAAAAGTCATCATTATTATTATTATCGATAGATATTAAAACAAGAAAAAAACGCGAAAATATGTACAATTCGAAATATGTATCGTCTGTATGTTAACATATTTAGGACATCAAACGATTTTCGTTTATAGTAACAATAGCTAAAAAGAATCATATTATTTTTTGTTCACCCTACAAAAAGTTTCCATATACAGGCGAAACACGACAAAATGAAAATTATTTCAAATATATATCATAACACGTGTATATCAAATAGATATTTAAATGTTCCATTATTTTACCATGTATTTCATATAATAATATATTGTTGGTCTTTGATAACTATTCAATTTTGTGGCATTCGACTGGGAAAATTCGCGTAAAAAACCATAATATTCAGCGTGTGGAAGTATGATAACAATAGTAATAATAATACGATAATATAATTATAATATATATCAACATTCGAGAAAATAATCATTAATTAATTGTATATATGTATAATAAAATTAATCTGAATAAAACGACATTACGATAGATGTAGGAACGTATTTAGTAAGGGGGGAAGCAGCCACATTTTAAGGGGGCTTGTAAATTAATTAGACATCGTAAAGTGATAATTTTACAAATAACTATTTGTTAGTTATTATTATGAAAGAATATATTTTATCATAATTATGGTATGACCTATAACATTCTTTTAATATCAACTCTGTCCCATTGTTGACACTCACAATTAGACGTGCTTAAAACGGTGTGTTTTAGAACACAGAGTGTACAACTCGAAATTAGTACAGTGTGTTGTTCTTATATGAAAAGGCACTAAAGGATCAGTGGCTTAGGGTGTCGAAAATTAAAATATACGTCATTGGATTGAGGTTAAAAACAGGTTTGAATAATATATACAAATATTATATAAAATTATACTTTATCAAAATAATTAAAGTAGGAACCAACTCTCAAGTCCCATTACAATGACAGAAAATGACACATTTTTCATTCTAAACCCGCTAGAAATTTAAAATATAATACAAATCATTAACATTTATTTATTCTTTTTAATTATTTAACAGGGGCCACTTCGCTTTTTACATTACGTGTGGGGAACGGTTAGGTATATTTAATATCATTGAATATTATAAACTCGTGAAATTACGTTTCAAGTGTATGTTAAAGAGAATATTAAATGTCATTGCAAAAACCGTACAATGATATCATCGTAAAAAATGTATTGTTGTTTTTGGTATTTTTTATACGGTGCTTCTTGTTTTTTATACGCGTGTAAATCTAAGTATACAGACACCCAAAGGTTAAATATTACCGTGGGTAGGCCAAAACAAATATGATGGGTACAAAAATTAAGAGAGAATCTAATAGAAATTGCAGAAGTATAAAACTACATAGATTCGTTATCTGTGATCATTATGCCGATTGCGATATTTGGCTTCAATAGTCATTAAAAGAAGAAGAAAAAGAAAAAATAACCGAACGACATGTTCTATAAATATTTCGGGTACGTGTTTAATATTACAATTTTATAGCAATATTATATACGATCGAAATATAATGTGATATATTTACCGAAGATGCGAGAAGATTTTAAATTCAATATAATATATGGAAGCTTTATACTATTATACATCGCATTATAGTACGTTTTAGTAGGGTTTTCAAATAAAGTCGGGCAATAGATCATGATGATTATATATTATTATTTCTATAAAACACTGCGGCAGTGATATGCGCAGGTATACAATTTTAAAGCCGAGATTTTTGCCGGGGACTATATTATACGTGATACGAATTTAATAACGCATGTGCAGGGAAAAAAAAGTAAGAAAAAAAATATTATAGGCCCTTTTCGACCTCGGCCAAAACGGCAGGGCGGCTGCAGTGGCAGTGGTGAAAACGTCCGTGAAAAATGATTTCTGTACGTTATATATTATTTTGGACACGCCTAACCCTCGGACACAGATAAAATATTACTGTCATCTCGTGACCACCGCGATCCGGACAAAAAAAAAAAAAACCCATCAATCGCAATATAACACTCCACGGACTTAACGAATTATTATTGCACGGGAGTATACGCAGTTCTGGGAGTATATCAAATATAATATATACAAATCACAGTATAATAACCGCCGTGACTAAATAATGTGCAGGCATGCCAGAAGAATTAGTTTGTACATATGAAGCATGTTTCAATTTTGGAATACATGATGATACCATAGAAAATAAATGATTTTATTAAAGTGGGTTCGCTTTTACCGTGGTTATTTACGACAGCCCCACGGAATAAGATAGTTTGAACCGGACGTGACAAGAGTGGCAGTGCACGGTTATTGTACTGTTTCTTCCAAGACTTGAATACGTTTGCGGTGATAGGGACATGACGGTTAATTTGGCCATTATATAATAACGATGGGAACATTTTGTAGGGCCCTCGTCATATTCATATAAGCAATTCTACGCTGCTGTTTGAGCATAAATGTCTTTAAATCGCTTGTATATTATTCTAAAACAGGAATGGTCAATATCTTCGATATAAGTATCTCAAGACCATATTTTGGAGATCGCTGTATACTGTATTGCAATACAGTTCGAAAACGTATCGAATATCCTGTATTGCCATACTGAAAGCAATATATATCTAGTATCGAGTATTTAGAAACTCATTTGAATTATTTTGCCATGTAAGAATCCGAATAAAGAGCAAATTGAGTAATTTCCTATCTGACTCTTTGAAAAACACATTAAATATTATAAATGATCATACAAAAACTGAGAGAATTGTTGGGAATTTTTAAAATAATTTTCAAACTAAGACCCACCACATCTTTAAAATGCTGTATGCGTGAAAATTCAATTCATATTTAAGTTAATGTCTCAAGTATCAGATATTTTGTATTGCAATACTTTTTACTAGATAGTATTTTGATACTAATTTTGAAGTATTTTGCTCATTCCTTTAAAAAAAAAAAATATGCAACGTTCCTTTCGAACAAAAACGCATTTTACTATTGTTAAAAATTCGTTCGCATCGCGATATAGGGGTTTTTATGCCGAGAATTCGTTTGTTTTTTTTTTCTCTAGGGGAATACTTTTTCCGTATCCCCCATCAAAATAATTGTATACGCAACGTTTTATCGCACAGTAGTACTGTACATTGGGAATTTGGCCCGTGACCATACGCGTATTAAAAGCTTATACTTTAGCACCCCCCCATCTTCGTTTGGATTGCAGAAATGATAAACTTTTGCCTTATATATATATTAAATATACAAGGGACGAGGAAAACTTTTCATCTACTTTGTATTTCGCTTTACGTGGAACACCACCAAAAGTAACATTTAGATTTGTATTTCGGTTTGTATACATTATTGTGTACAAGCAAATCGCATATAAATTGATATCCTTACTCACTGTTATTGTATAATAGGCATGCAATAGTGATAATCCTTTTGATTGTTCTTACCTGAAACAAAAAAAATAAAACGTTTTATTTAAACACATTGAATTTTTATAGATTAGATAAAAGATTACCAGATATAAAGTTTTTTCTTTTTTAAAACAATAATTTTTATACCTGGCACATTATATTAAAAAATATTATATTTTTAAGTTAAAATCCATAATCCCGCATTGTAGGTTGGAAGCCGTCGTAAATGGAAAGTTTGGAATGTATAACCGACCGAGAATTAAGGTACCTATCTAATTTATTTTATATTATACCGAATAAAAGCAATGATTAATTATTGCAATCAAAATCGATTTTTAACGGATCTCAAAAAACTAATAAAGTTTGTTTAGCTAATAAATATTGATCGTTCTTATTTCCTCATTGCACCAATGTAAGTTGTCCAGAAATCAACAAACATAAAAGAAACGAATCGATATTTTATGTAAGGTTTTGTTTTTGTTTTTATTTTTTTTATATTTTTTATAAAATTATTAGGAATCTACAAAATGTTTCAAATAAAGTATTACTGGGTTGAGACTCATCTGCATTATTTAAAGCGTGGAAATATTGAAGTATTTTATAATCGAAAAAGTATTTTTCGAAAAAAAATATTTCATACATTGTTTTAGTAAAACTAATAACTTCTTTGCTACACTCATAATTAAAAAAAAAAAAAAAATGAAGAATTATATTTTTTTCATACTTTTTCCAAGAATAAGGGTTATAAATATTTATATCATAATTTATTTATTATGTTTTGGTAAAAAACAGTAATAACAACAATTAAAATTTAAAAAAATTGTTTAAATATTTTTATTCAAATATAAATATGTGTTGTCCTTATTTCTGCGAGTAATGTAAATAGAAAAAAAAACAAAATATAATTTTGTTTATTGTCTGAGGGGATATTACATTGGGTATATATTTGTGGGAGGCTTTAAATGTATAAAGCATAACTATAAGGTCATAGGGATAGAGTTTTATACGCATATAATATGATCGATTCAAAATATATCGGGTAAAATAATATAATATTTTCTTCTCGTGTTAAAACAGCTCCCTATCACGTCATTTATGCGTTAAATTTTAATGAAACACCTGACTATAATAATTAAGAATATTGCGATGACACATCTTTGACAGGGTTAGGTAGATACGTAACGCCGCGTTTCTTTGTTAAGACGTTCCTATAAAATATTTTTCGGATGGGTGACCACCTGGATATTTAACATAACTCTCTAACGACAATCCCATTTTCAAAAGTTATTTTTATAAACATAATATATTGTTATAATTAGACGTTTAATTAAAGCGCCGAGATGAATATTTTTTTTCTTTCCACTCCGAAAAAACAAACGTCTATAGAATATTCCAAATAATCATTATAAAATACCACAGTGCGAATGTTAAGCTTCTTGTAAACAAAAGAACCAACGAAAAGGTGATTTTTCCCTGTACAGAATTCTGAACAAACAATTTTGACCAGCAGATAACAAAAGAATAAAGTATAATTTAAGTCCCTTAGGGTTTATGCATTACTCAAGACCGTTATTTTTTTTTTTTTAAAATCGAAACGAAAAAACCTAAAAGTTTATGTACATAATTATTATACTAAATAAACTCGAGAACATCTACAATTTAACTTCATAAAATATTATTATTTGACCATTGACTTTAATGCTTTATAAAAATACAAACTATTGTATTTATTTTTATTATAAAAATATATAAATTATAGTTATGTACGTATAATTAATAAAAAAAATTTGTATATTTTCGGTTTTTTTAATTCTGACTATAAAAATGAAGCTATATTATTATGTTCTGATTTTTTACCAGTATACCTTAAAAATGCAAACGTTTTTCCTGGCAGTACTTATTTTGAAACAACATTCAAAACTCCATATCATTTTTTAAAAACTGGTTTTTATGTTTTTTTAAAAAAACATCCTTTGGTTACGTAGAAATTCCAAATTTGTTTACGCAATATTTTAAAAAGATCCAAAACGGGTTCCTACTCGATAGGCGATACTGTATATAAAATATTTATTGACATTTTCGGAAGTTCACCGCTTATAAGTACTTTTTGAGTTGGTTTTTGTCCTTGTTGATTTCTGCAGGATAACTTTGACGACTAGTAAAAAAAAATAAACTAAACTTTGCTCAGAATTGTATATTCGTTTTGATTGATTTATTATCGCACACGGTATATTGTAAACTTATAAATTTCAATTCAAATCCTATTTTTCCAAATTGAAATTCGATGCAGTACGACATAAATTTTAATATACAATATTAATTTTGAAACTCAATATGTGAATTCACCGATTATAAATGGGGCTTATTATTGCGAATCCCTGCAATTTGCCCGCAATATACATTATCGTTCAAATAATATCATAATTCATTTGCAACATTCCAACTGAATAAGGAACCCTACTGGGCGTTTCCGTTACGAAATTACGCTGTTATAATAATGCACGATCGTGTATTGTGATGGTTGTCAACCTTATCATGGTATAATAGTAAAATATACGATAACATACTTATAAATAATAACTTTTAAACGGGAAAAAAATGCGATACCGTCTCGAAAAAGCTTATATATACCAAACTTTAAGGAGCCGTAACACGCGAACGTAATAATATTATTCTAATAAAATATAATATCGAAACTTTGATGTTAGTGTATTTTTATTAGGTAGGTACCTTTAGCTATGTTTAAAAATCCAATATTTCTATTGGGAAAAAATATACCCACCGGTTGTGTATAATAATAATATATAGATACCTCGTACGTTATTTATGTTTTTTATTTAAATATATATATATATATATATATATATATATAATTTTTTTTTTTTTTTTTTTTTTTTTTT